>QNUK01000339.1:567500-773238 GCA_013621035.1 Clarias magur
GCCCTGAAACGTAGTAGTGAAGCAACTGTAGAGTTTTCTGTGCCAAAAAGTTGAGAGCAATTGCTCTTGAGTGCATTGTTCGTTCACTTCACCTGAACTTCACTGAAGTTTATTTAACCGAAAACGAGAACATCGAAGGTGTTGAACCCCTGCTAAAACAACCTGATAAAACCCGATAATACATTCTCAAGCAATTACTAAGTATGGCAATAATTGAACGAGTTTGTTCACTAAAACTGGAGACACAGTATGAAAAGAGCTACAATTCCTCGAGTATCTACTGTAGGTAACTCACTGTACATGCAAACGTATTGTGCATTATATTAATGGCGACCCATTGCACGGAGCGCAAACTGTTCAATTACCTACAGTACAGACTGCCTAGAATCCATATATCATAAATATCAATTTGTCTTTATCTATCTGCGATGTATTTACGTATTTTGTCTATTTGTCTTTATCTATCTCTCCGTCCCTCCCCTATCTCCATGTCCCACTATTGCAATCTGTCTTATTTAAATAAATCATAGCCGTTAGACTCCCTATTTCCACCTCGAGCATCAAAAATTCTATCGTTTGCTGAAATTAATTAGGTAAGAATTAATGCCTAATTTTTCAAGGCCAGTCAAAAAAGTCAGTGCAGTTATGGTCCCTTTTTGATGGATGAGCCAACCTACATTCTAATGAGCAGAGTTTCAATCATTCTCCGGGCGTTTCTCACTATTTCCGTCCTTTGAATTTGACTCTGTGATTGTCCGCCTGCAAGTGCTGATCAGTTAAGGCGTCGAAGCGCTGAAAGGGTGCTGTGTGTACAAGTGCAGATACAGACGAATAAAATAAAAAAGTGGAGGGCATTTGTCAAAGTCCCCCTACCTCTGTCATATTTTACAGCCTTCCATCGATTTTCCCATCGACGGCAAAGCCGCATGTTTTCTCCGAAGCCAACAGGAGATAATGGGAGTCTATAGACCCGTGCCTCTGCTAATCAAATCACAGCTCGTATCAATAAAGCAACAGGGAGATTTTGCAGCTTCTTAACCCTCTGCCAGGCTAATGTTATTACCAAACCTAAACTTATATACTGGATGTGATATAGATGTAGATCATAAGCTTAGTGAAACATATACGTAGGGTAAACTAATGTCCATAAGGCTGCATGATACTGCAATTTTTAATTTTTTTTTTGTCAATTTTGGTGGCGAGTTCATGGAACTCCTGAGTCGATTAAAAGAAATGTGTTGACAGACAGTATGCTTATGTCACTTTGTAGACTGGTTGATGTTAGATAGCCATCAACCATTAGTTATCAGCCATTGCTCTTAACGTTCATGTCATTTTTCTGGAATTGACTTCAATAGTTCTGCTTAAAGGGGTTTTACTTAGCAGCTGTGATGTCCCTTAGACTCAACAACACCTTCATAAGCCCATTATAACAGCTGGCACACCTACATAGACATTTATAAAGCCTTTTTGCGATGAGTCTTGGCTACTATGAATTAGCTACTTTGCTTTATCCTCTGCTTACTAAGTGAAGTAACAGCTATTATGTCCATTAGAGTGACTGATATCTTTATAAGCTTGTCATAACAGCTGGCAATCCCACTGTACATACCTGTATATTTTAATATGCTATTAATATATTAAATTATATACTACATTTATATATTGTATACTTTCACTTATCGTCTATACCGCATTGTCCTGTATTCAGGGTCATGGGGGGGCATATCCCAGGAAGCTTAGGGCACGAGGCGGGATACACCCTGGACAGGGTGCCAATCCATCACAGGACACACACACACACACACACACACACACACACACACACACACACACACACACACATTCACACACTACGGCAATTTGGAAATGCCAGTTAACCTAACCTGCATGTCTTTGGACTGTGGGAGGAAACCAGAGTACCCGGAGGAAACCCACCAAACACGGGGAGAACATGCAAACTCCATGCACACAGAGACGAGAATCAAACCTGACAAAATTAATTAATGAATTTAATAGTTAAATATCGCAGTTTAAATCACAAGTGCAGTATGTCGAAATAATTGCAAGGTGATTTTTTATTTTTTTTTAAATATCAAATCATGCAACTATAATTCCAAAAATCAGAAAGGCTGCTTTTTTTTGTCAATTTTAATTTGAACACCTGTGATGTTTGTCGACATATGGTTGTTGTGCCACTTTTGATCCTGACTGGCATTAGAGCATCTGTGTCATGACACTGTTTATTATAGAGTTGTAAAAATTTCCGGCTTCAGTTTGTGATTATTGGATATTTGTGATTAAAGTCAAGAGATTCACACAACACGATACATCCCGAGTGTCAAAGTAAATATGATATTAGCGAATCCCGACATTAGAATAAAAGAACACTGGTCTACAAAGTGAGCTGTCATGTTCGAGGCGAGTCATAAATAAAAATGATGACAGCTGACGGCTGCTGCAGGAGATAGTGGTTAGATATTCATGTAGTCCCGGGTAGCAAAAAGCTGCGAGACAAAAACGTACACGGATGGTGCTGGATGGAATTGTTGAAGTTGGAGATCATGCCTTTTCCGAGTCATATGTGGAGCACACCTGTGCAATCACGCGCTGAAGTTTCATCTCCTGGACCTGACCCCTCGCTGTTTGCATGGGATTGGGAACAAAGGCTTGATATTATAGTAATCCGTGCTCAGCCGGAGCTCATGGAAGACAGATGGGTTGATCCAGAGGACTCTCGAACTAGCGCCAGAAATAGATGAAGAAGGAAATGTCACACAAGTTTCTTGTCAAATGTCACATTCCTTCCTGCATACAGTGCTTTCTCTGTATCGATTCGGCGGGTTCATGCTTCCTGTAGTCATGCTCGTTCGTGACCGGAGAAAAGTGTGCATCAGAAACTTTCATGAGCGTGCGGTAAACTCGAAACTATTATTATTATTAATGAGTATTCCTAGCTCTAGTAGCTTCATTTTCTTTATTTCTTTGGTTTTCACATCCTTAGGAAGAAAAGCTTTCAGTGCTTGAAATGTTGAAGGGAGCTTTAAAGGGAGTTCTGTAGAAACCCACTGAACGGCGTCACAAAGCTCTCAGATAAAGATGTGCAGGGAGATTGGGAACCATTGACCTATGAACCTAAAAGATCTATTCGCTCCTGTGAAAAAGGCACATCATGCACAGTAGGAGAATGAAGGATTTGTATTACTATTATTATTATTATTATTATTATTATTATTATTATTATTATTATTATTTCTCTTCTTCCCATTCTTTGCCATTCATCATTGCATTTCTATGTTCAGACTATTTTTTTTTCTTCTTCCATTTTTCTCCTGCCTTCACAACCTTTTCATTCACTCTGCTCCAAATCTGTCCTTTCTCTGCCCTCTCTTGTCGTTCTGTCTCCTGTGATTCTGCTTCTTGTTGCGTTTATTCCAAGGACAGCATCCGGGCCTTGGGCTGTCGTTCTCTTCCGCAGGGGAACAAGATGATACAGTGACCTACAGTTCCAGGGAGCCCTCGTGGTCCATCTCATCAAACTTTAAGCACCAGTTCCGGGTCTTTCCGTCTTTTCCTTTTGAGGGGCGCGAGTCTTTCCATTTAACGTTTTTTTTCCAGGGTTCTTCTTTTATGTCAAGCTGCACGTAAATCGGGCACCTCAGCGGGGGAGCGTCGCTTTCAAGACCACTCTGGAACCTAATTAGCATTCTGAGGAGAGTGAAAGCTAATGGGTAGCAAAGTGCTGAAAGTGAGAAAATTAGCGCGGGCCTAGTAATCAGGGTTCTTTTGTTGTTCGACTCGAGACGAGCGAGAAAAAGAGTCTCATCCCGCTTCGTTACTTCACCGAATATATCATCTGGGCGATATCAAAAAGCCATAAGTGGTAAAAATAGGCGTGATAGCCTCACCTCTCATCCTAGCAGGAGCGCCGGCGCACCTGTAGTCATTTTCCTCGCCTCCCTCCCTCAGTGTAGGAAAGGAGAAAATAACAGATGAAGCCAGAGGTGAGAGAATGAAGAAATGGATTTTCCATTGCTCTCCTGTGGGGACGGCGAAAACAAGAGCATCGCTTGACCAGATTCTTCCCTCACCACACCATCCTTTCTCGCTCGGCTCCCGGAGAGGAGGCCGCTCCGCTCAGTGAGATGGATGAGTAAAAACTGCGTGGATGAGTTTTGATTGTACAGTGTTTGCCACAGGCTTTCGTAACGGCTTCCACCACCTCGGAATTTGTCAAATTGATTCGGTGATACAGCGCGTTAGGAGCGGGCGTTCTACCATAGATCTTCCTTTACTGTGGTTCAAAGGATGGAATTGATTTCGAGAGGAGTGTATAAGACCGTACTGCTATTACATGAACACATACCCATCTTTAAACTTCATTTTGGATTAGCTGATTTTCCAATTTGAGCCATTCTTCCATATTAGAAAACCACCCATGCAGGATTTATCGACTTTTACCAGATTTTTCATCAGTCCGAGTGATCAGAATATTTATACAGCTTTCTACATGGGAACATTTCTTGCGGGTCGTATGCCCTCAGCCGATATCTAACAGGAAAAACAAAAAAACAAAAACATATTGCTCCTTGCACAATGCTATCTGTGGCAACACAGAGGTGAATTGTAATTTTCTGTTTGGTTGATCTCCAGAAAAATACCTAAAAGCTTAGCACAGAGGAAACACACAAGGCCAGATTCTTCACTAAATTACCCTGTCAGGGGCGATTTGGCCATGCGGCGTCCTTGTAACCCCAAAGTGGACTGCCCTCCCCTTTCCTCTTAGTGTTTGATCATTGAGCTGAACAGGATTCTGCATTGCTCACCACAGATTTAAGTCTTTTACCACTTTAAGGTCAGAACATTTTTTTTTTTTTGTCAAATGGTCTTTTAGTGCCATCTGGTGCTGGATATTGGTAGTGCTCCAAGGCATTACTTACATTGCCAACACAGAGAAGGTCATGGCTAGTAATCTAGCGCTGCTCTGTTCGGTTCCAACCCTGTTTCACCATATCTGATCTCTTAATTAATGCAGTGCTCAAGCTCAGAAAAAAAAACCCTTTTTGTTTAAGCTTTAGTGATAGATCAAATAAATATATATCCTGATTTATTTTTTGTCTTCATCTGCCAGGTTCATATTGTTTCCAGCCAAGAACTGTAAATACGTAAAGGAGCCAATATCTTTGTAACCTCTATGGGAAAAGCTTGAATTGTCTTTGAAGTATTTAAATTTAATTAGATTCTATTCAAACACCCTGGACAGTGCATCCCTGTCCGTGTCTCATATCTGGCACGGTATATCCCAATTCATTACGTCGTCTCATCTTGGCTGGCGATTTAGCCATTAGCATAGATATAGCCGTCAGGGAGATGAGCCAGATCTGCTACGTTTCTGGCATCCACTCAAGCAGTCGAGAAATGTTACAACTGAAAAAAAAAAGGACAAAAAAGAAAAGAAAAAAAAAAAAGAAGCAAACCTGACCTGAACCCGAATATTGAGTTTTAAAAGAATTACTCAGTACACACAAACGTGTTTGCATGTGTTTGTTGTGTGTGTGTGTGTGTGTGTTTTTAGTCAAAAGGATGCCGTGACAGTATAGACTAGTGCATTACTCTCTGTAATAGATCTCTTGAGGGCTACAGCAGAATGCTTGTCTCTCTCTCTCTCTCTCTCTCTCTCTCTCTCTCTCTGCCTCTAAATCTTTTAACGAGCGATCCTGTGCAGATTCTGCAGATTTGTAGCAATCCCCAGGAGCGGCCCGGAGCGGCCTGTAATTAAGAGAGTCTGATATATGACAGAATCGATCGCACAGGGATGCATTCTGTCCCTACATTACACCCCCATTTCACCTGACTTTTAACAAGCTTCTTACTCTTCTCCTGTCAACACTTAGACCTGGTCTTAAACCATGGCAATGCTAAAAGAGAAAAGAAAAAAAAAGGGGGGAAAAAAAAAAAAAAAATATATATATATATATATATATATATATATATATATATATATATATTTTTTTTTTTCTTTTTTTCTTTAAAAAAAAACTTTTTCTCCATGGTTTAGTCAGTTCTAATGTATTTGGTTCAAATCAACCCAATTATTATTTATTGGAAAACATTTCAAAAAGTCATTCTACTGTATCAATGCACTAAAAATATCTTCAAAAGTTTCACGACTTCGAGCACTCCTCTCGACAGTGTCAATTTGTAAACAATTTTCGTGTAATAGTCCTAATTGCTCAGGGAGAAGCGGTCTGTAGGCAACACATTTTAATTTGTGATTAGATCTGTGCAACGTAAACTCGATAATTCTCTGATGTGTTTGCGCAATGCTTGTCAGATATCATTTGTGCCATCGCTGAAAAAAAAAATCTTTGCAAATTGAAACATGATGCAATTACTGTAGGCAACCATTTTACAAAAAAATTATATAAATGTCTAGTCATTGTCCTGTTTTAATCATTTTTTTCAAAATTTAAAGCCACCTAAAGTAAACCTATTGCCACTGAGAGGAAACCAGAAATTCCACACAGACAGTAATGTAAGGTCAGGGGCGCACTGGAGACCTTGGAAGTGTGAGATGAGATGTCAACACTATCCACTGCACTGCATGTGCAAATCTACAAGGGGCATTCAAACCAAGTCAAACCAGGACTATGATTGTGCAGAATAATAGAACATGGGAGTAAAAACTCCCTTTATTGCTTTATATAATCCCCTGTTACACTAATGCACTTATCCCAGTGTTTCACTAAGAAATGCTGGCCTCTCAGGAACTCCTTTAGTGGCCAAAACTGTCCCATTATGTAGTGTAGAAATGGCATGGAGTTATGTTTGGACTGTATAGAGGATGTGGCAGGAACTCCCAGCCCATGGGCAGTACAGGGTTGTGCATTGTCCTGCAAAAACAGAACGCCTTTGGTGATCAATCCAGCCCATCCTTCTCTGAGAGTGTTTCACTCATTGAATGTTCAGAGGAATGACTGAAGAAGAAGAAGAAGTTCATGTTATTTGTCATATGCACGTCAACATGTCAAATAATTAGGATGAGAAGAGCCAGGCAACTCTCAGCTGTATATATGAGTGTGTGTGTGTGTGTGTGTGTGTGTGTGTGTGTGTGTGTGTGTGTGTGTGTGTGTATGTCTATATATGATTGTGTGTGTGGGCACGTGTGCTTGCGTATGCAATAAAGAGGTATATTGTGTATATATTGTATATAGAGAGAGAGAGCGAGAGAAGGAAATATACACAGTCTATGCATTAGTGAGTGTGTGTGTGTGTGTGTGTGTGTGTGTGTGTATGTTATTGCACATGGTCACATATTGTACATTAAACCTTCACATGATTGTACATGAAATTTGTACATACATTGAAATACATTTAAAGGCGTCCTTGTGCAGCCATTCCTTTAAAATATGTTTTTCAGTGTCTTTGAGCCACCTCGGCCAGGATCATCATTCACACAGTATACTGTACGAACAGCCTTCTTTAAAATATTTGCACCGTTCAAATGTTTTACTCAAGCTAAGTTATCGCCATATCATTTACTCATCACCGTACTGTGCTTGAAGTCTTGCGTAAATGTCATTCGGTTTTTACGCCTTCATCCATGAGTCCCAGTTTATCTTGGAAATATTCAATATCCTGTTAAAATATTCAGAAGTCAACTTACTGATTATTTCATTTCATCATGAAAATCATTTTTAAAAAACATGTTATGCAGATGGTGAGTTGTATATATATCTATAAGGACCAAAAATGTACCTTTAAAGGATATTTCTAGATGAACAATACAGTATGTACCCAGTGTCCCCCAGTAACAAGAAAAGGTACTCTACTGAGTGCCCACTGTACTAAGATTGTGATAGTAGCCAGGCGTTTTGGTTGAAATATGAGAATTATATCATAAGGGGACCCGTTTATAACCCAGGCACGCAGCCCAGGCTTCAGCGAGAAGACTATGTCTGCAGCCGCAGGATAATCTCTTCACCCGCTCTACGATGCTTACTCATGGCTGAAGTTAAGCTGCTTAGCTTTTCAGAAATTATGCTCAAAACATAGACCCTAATAATGTAAACATGTTGTAGAAGAAAAGGTGAACAGTCACATGTGTCCTTATATGATTAAGCAGTCAGCAAACTTGCGTTTGATTTCGCAGGGCAAGGTCAGAAGAAGGTTAATCGCATATGCAGCGGAACATTTTGCAGCAGAGGCGTCCCACTTCAACACAATCTCCAAGTCCATATGTTACAATGTGTCAAATCGCTAATAAAGTTTTTTTTTTTTTTTTCCGTACCATCAGGGAGTTCACAGGAAGTCATAGCAGCTTGCAAACATGCTGTTAGGAGTTGATGAGTACGGAGAGAAAGGATGGAGAGACAGAAGGAGGGAGGATGATTTATACTCGAGTTTGTCATGTGATGTTGCTTTTCCCGTTATGTTCCATATATTAATGGACTTGCTACATGGTTCGAACACACCTCCGAGAAAATCTCACTGTATCGAACAATGACATAACGCAAGCCTTTTACACTGCACATTAGAGTGAAAAAGGTTGCAAGTTAAAGTTGTTAAGCAAGCAATGAAACACAACAGAGCATGCTGTTATTGGAAGATAATACTGTTGGACTTGGTGTGCTGTTATCTTCCAAAGTTCATTATTTTCCAATAACAGCATGTTTTCTATTCCTGTAATTTGTCAACAACATTCACACATACATGTATAAAATAATGTGAACAATGGCTATATTTTAAACTGATTATACTTACATTATACTGTAGCTTTTTGCATGAATGTTACTAATACAACATGAGCAAATAAAGAATAAAATCCAGAATCCCTTAAAGGAGAAGCTACAGTACTAACACATCTGCATTGGCACTGAAGACTCCTTACATACAGTAGATGATATTCCTTAATATACGAACAGTTTGACAGCAAAAAGAGATAACTCCAATGAATGTACAGCAATGTATAACGTCCGTCCGTCTGTCATCCCCTAATGTTTCTAACGTTACAGTAACAGCGTACAGGACCAGACATAATATGCGTATGCCTATATTATACAACAGTTTTGTTCCCTTATTTCTCTGCTTCACAACAGTGCTTACACTACAGTATTCCATATAGTTTTGAGTATAACATGGTGCTTACACAAAATCCAGAGCATGTACTGTAAATGGACTACAGAACATATCACATACCGTAAGTGCCACGTACCTGTCATTTATTACTGCTGGAATGATTGCAATGCCAGCAATCGAGTGAAAACCTCCTTTTCCTTTCTACAGCATTATCCAAAAAAACCTTCGAACACATTTAAACCACTCATAGCAAGTGCTGCGAAAGATTTTGCCAAAATGAGTAAAAGCCCAAAAGTTCCATTATCACATTCTGTTGTTAAACTTTACAAGAGGCACCTTGCAGAGTGTTTTATCAAATCTAAGACTACAAATCCCATTTTGACAGTAGGTGAGTGGGATGTGCGATGCCCTGAGGTTGCCTTATACTGTACCTCCAGATTTGGGGGTTCAAATCTTGCCTCGGGTTTCACCCACCGTCCAAAGACATACATGGAGGGTGATTGGTTCCCAAATCGGCTCATAGTGCGCCATGTGGTTGGTTGCCACAAAATCAGGATGGTCCCTTGCATTGTTCCCTACCTAAATGCTTCATTAAGCCAATTGAACCATAAACATTTTGCCTGACTGTGAAACTGATTTGCAAAAACCTCTCGTTTGTCAAGAATTAAAGAGCTCCATTTATATATATATATATATATATATATATATATATATATATATATATATATATATATATAGCCTCAATGTCTTGGCTACAGTGACATTGTTCAGCAAGCATTGAGGTCGAGGGTAAGGTTAATGATGCAGCATGGACTCTCCTCTCTCTTCCCTATTATCAGCCCAGATGCCCTCCACGTTTTATTTAATGAAAATTCTCATTCCTGGTTCTCAATGGCACATGCATCATGCTGTCAAAGAATCAATGCAAATATGTATTGTTTATATTGGAAGAGAAAAAATGTCTTTCACATTACGAATACACAACGTGTAGAGAACGTGTACAAAAATTAGATCTTCATGTATTAGATTGGATACATAAATGAAGTATTGTGTTAAAGCATGTGATGAGCAAAGATGGTAAACCGAACACTGCAGGTACGGTAGGTGAGACATAGCGGTCGTGATTTTGTAATGAGGTTTAGTGGAGGAGGTGAAAAACAGGACAGTGTTACAGAGCAACGTACTTAAAAGCGGTTGAGGTAGAGTCAGAACTTTTGGTTAGAACATTTTATTTAATCTGTGATGAGGGTCTTATATTCCAGCAAGTGTAAAAGAGATGAATTAAATAATTCAAATATCCGCCATGAGATGATACTCTGTAGTGCCCCAGGCTCTGTAAACTGGAGTGAAAAAAAGTTCAACCAATCAGGACATAGCGTGGTGTCTACTTCGCTATCAATTATTTCTCCTGTCAGTTTCATAAAGCTCTTACTTGTGCTAACTTTCAGCTTAGAGTGCTCGTGAGCTAGCGCTTTAATAAAGAAATCTGAAAAAAAAATTACATTCATTACAATCATACAATTGTGATAAATGTAATTTTATTTGTATAGTGCTTTGGAAAATGGACTTTAAAAAAAAGTCTATTTAAACCTGGTATGAATCAAGATTTCTATCGAACAAAAGTAAGAGGAGCCCGAGGCAAGGAAGAGCTCACTGACATGACATAGCAGGAAGAACGTTTGAGCGGAACCAGACATAAAAGAAAACCTATCCTCTTCTGGTCAGTGTAAGCAAAGACAGAAACTGAGTTAAGTTAAAGAAGGTGTTGAATAGAATTGCTCAGGTAGTGCTCCCAGCAACATCATTTTTTTTAATGATCTTGTTCGAGTACGTTACCGTTTCCATAGTAACAACCAACACAGCGATGTGCATGGTACTGTAGATGGAAAAGTAAAAACGTTGTTTTGTTGATATGATGAAGCTTTCTGCAAGGAAGCGTTTTTTTTTTTTTTTGGAAGGAGTCTCCGTTCTCAGCGCTTTTGTAGCCTTTTGTAACTTTGAAGTTCTCTGACGTACTGTAGGGCATGACAAGCTGTGTTCTTTCCTAATATATAGAATATTATTAAGGTGGCACAGTGGTGTAGTGGTTTGCTGGGTTTGATTCCCGGCTCTGTGTGCATGGGGTTTGCATGTTCTCCCCGTGCTTGGTGTATTTCCTCCGGGTACTCCGGTTTCCTCCCATAGTCCAAAGACATGCAGATTAGGCTAACTGTACCCTGCCTCGCGCCCAAAGCCTCCTGGGATAGGCTCCACGCCCCTCAATACAGTATAAAGTGGTATAGACGGTGAGTGAGAATATTATTATTATTACGGTCAGAGAATATTATTAGTATTTATTTAATTAACCTCAATACAGAGGCAAAAAAGAGAGGCTTTGATGAGAAAGTTTGAAACCATTATAACTCAAGAGACAACAGGTCAACAGGAACCGGCTTGCATGGCAGACGTTCTACATAATCATTTTTGTATTACAAATGAATAAAACGTATGACGTGTCAAACTGCAAAATTGTCCTTACCTATTCATATAAGGAATAAAAGCTGTCAAGCTTGTGTTAGATCACTTAACACCACCCTGTCATAAAATAGCATGTTCACTTAGTGTTTCAGTTCTTACTTAATACACATAAGTGTAATCTTTTATGTCAGTTTTGTCTTTGATTTCAGGTTTTATATCAGATTTTACAATAAAATGTTTGTCTTTCATCACATCTTATCCTTTGTAGGGTCATGGGGGTGCATGGAGCCTATTTCAGAGATCTCAGGGCACAAGTAGGGTACACACTGTATTGGCAGGAGGTGTCAATCTATCATAGGGGACAAGCACACACAGTCACATAATATTACATGTCACATAATTATAGTTCTTTTAAATACATTTTAGTGCCCTAGAAGTGATACGGTGCATTTTGTATGATTCCTGGTACTCTGACTTCCTGGGACAGAGTTCATTAAGAGTTAACTTTATTTAAAGCACGCAGCTTTGTCACAGGTTAGCCGAGCGGGATTTATGTGTCTTTCATACTGGCGGTAGGCCATGCGCGACTTATTCACATGTCTGATGTCCAGGCTGTGATTTAAACCAGGTATCACTGCTCGTGCTTTCTTTCATGTCACTGACTGATCCTTGGAAACCTTTGATCGTTCGGGTCCTGGAAGTGAGAGAGAGATAGAGAGAGACGAGCCCGAGCCAGCATTCGTAAAAAGCAGAGCGATGGCAGCATCGAGGTTAGTGGAGGATAATGCGCACTGACAGTTGTGTTGACACAATGACTCTGGCTCGCCTCTCATTCGCAGGTCAACAGAGAGCAAGAGAGCTCAGCTCTGCAATTACATTATGTTACATTACAGAGACACATGCACTGTTGCTGTTGTGAGGACAAGAGCAAGACATGCTGTCTGGGAAAAAAAAAAAAGAAAAAAGAAGGAGCTGTAATAGCACAGTGTAGTGAGTCAGACAGTGAGAGAATGTGTGTGTGTGTGTGTGTGTGTGTGTGTGTGTGTGTGTGTGTGTGTGTGTGAGAATAGGCTTCTGAGGTGTTTTATCTATCGGGTGGGGTATTTTTTTTTGTTGTTGTCAGGTTTTGGATCCTGCGAGGGCAAGAGCAAAAACCATGCTGTGTCGAACAAGCTGTAATAACACAGCGTAATGAGTGGAAGACTGCGGAAGTATGCGCGCATGTGTTACTGGATTTTATATCTCTGTCACATGATTTGTATCAGTTTCAGCATCATAGAGGACACAAAAGGAGGTGTAAAAATGCAGCGTAATGAGAGTGTGTTTGTTCAGTGAACAGTGTCAGTTTGGTTTATATCGCTGCTGGGTGATTTGTGTCAGTTTCTGAATCTAGCAAGCTTAGCCATGTTAATGGAGAGTGGATGGTGTGTGTGTGTGTGTGTGTGTGCGCGTATGAGAAATTGCCTGTATTAATGGAGCGGTGTTATGGGAGCATCGGCCTGTTGAGCTCAGTGGAGTGAAAACTATTAGCATTTATCAGCGCAGTGGCTAGCTGACACATACAAGGACGTCACAGTCTAGTGTCTCCCCTCTAGTGTCTTTCTCACTTCTTTCACTTTTTCCCCCCCCTTCTTTTCTTTCCTCTTATCAAGTCTCACCAAAGCCTCCGGAATTAGCTGTAGAAAGCTTTTCACATTTACACCTTTTTTTAAATCAGCAATTAATTGGACTATGAATTCATGCTGCTGAGGAAGTCAGCAAGTTGTCATAATGCAAGAGGTCTGATTTCACACCCGTGATATTTTTGTCAGTA
The DNA here is from genome assembly GCA_013621035.1 of Clarias magur. Lineage (NCBI taxonomy): Eukaryota > Metazoa > Chordata > Actinopteri > Siluriformes > Clariidae > Clarias > Clarias magur. The sequence continues at coordinate 580,849 of QNUK01000339.1, forward strand.
GAGTCACATTTCTTATGCCGTATTTGTCTGGGGGATGTACAGTAGTATGAAAAAGTCACAACTTGCTAATAGTACTGATATCTTTTACTAGCAGTTGATCCGATATCCAGAATCGATTGATAGCAGCGAAGAAAATATTGGATTAAATAAATCGTGGAGAAAAATAAACAAGCAAATAAATAAGTATTATCCTGTTTGGAATTAATTTGTAATTGTACTGTAGTGATTAGCACTGTCGCCTTGGATCTGGACCAGGATCTGGGTTCGATTCCCGTCTCTGTGTGCATGGAGTTTGCATGTTCTCCCCGTACTTGGTGGGTTTCCTCCGGGTACTCCGGTTTACTTCCAGGGTGTACACCGCCTTGTGCCCTCAGTCTCCTGGGAGAGGCTCCAGGCCCCCCGTGACCCTGAATACAGGATTAAGCAGTATAGACAGTGAGTGAGTGAGTGAGTGAGTGAGTGCTTGATCTCCTTATATAAATACTTTGTGCCATGTTATACAGTATTTATACTGTATAACATATATAAAATAATAAAAGCTGCAATTTTAATATTATAATTTTTTTAGGCATGATCTTTTAATTTCAGTGCTTCGGAAAAATACGTATTCAAACTATCATTTTCAATCTTACTAGCTTTTAAAGGTCCCATATTTCTCTATTTCTTTAAACAAATCAACACAGCTCTCTGAGGTTCCCGAAAATGTATGTTTAAAGTGTAAGCTCTAGCTAAAATAACCTTCAGATAATGCATCGTTTCATGCCTCAAACCCCCCTCTATTTGATACGCTCCTCCTCTAAAAGTAGCATTTTAGTGTGTTTGTAAATGAGCTAATGCCGAGCCGTGGCCCAACAGAAAACAGCAGATCTGAGCAACGCGTCGAGGAACATATATGAGCTCACATTGGGGGTGGAATATTATTAGCTTGTTTATCCGGCCAATAAAAAAGTGTAAAAGGGACAAAACACAGGGATTTTTTTTCTCATGGTTTTTTTTTATACAACTCATCTGAATACATGCAAATGACTAAAAAGTAAATTTAAAAAAAAGGTTTGTATTTTGAGGATCTTCTTAGGGTTCTGGATAACAGGAAAAAGTAGGCTTGTGCAACCATTCATTATTACTGTAGACCTTCATCTTTCAGTACCTTTGGTGTATTAACAAGAAGAGTAATTTGACAACTGTTTGGAAACTGTAATGTTCATAATAATTGCAGATTTAGAAATATTTGAATAGATTGAATAAATCAGAAGGAAAAAAAGAGTACAGAGAAAAGATTAAACGAAACAAAATGTGAAAGCTCATGCAGTGGGAAGGTTTACTGAAGGATTGGCATTTCAAATAAGTGTGAGCCAGTGTAATCAGCGGGGACTCATAATTATGTGTATGGTGTGTGTGTGTGTGTGTGTGTGTGTGTGTGTGGGTGTGGGTGTGTGTGTGCGTGTGTGTGTGTGTGTGTGTGTGTGTGTGTGTGTGTGTGTGTGTGTGTGTGAATGCATGTGGGAGAGAGTGTGTGTGGTAAGTTAGTGAGGTCCGAGAAGTGTATGACTTAATAAGAGCTCATTAAGGACCCAGTGCAGAACTGATAAAGGCCCCTGTGGGATGCAGTAATTAAAGTTGAGCATGTCTAGGGATGAATTAGAGCATTGCCGAGTGAAAGCCAAAGTTCAGACTCCAGACAAAAGATTCAGTGTCTCATTATTTGCTGTCTTGCACGACACAACCCACTTCACGGAATTCAACTTTTGGTCGCCCCGGTTATTCTGCGGGCTGCCCGGCATGTAAAAAAGATTCTAATATATAAATGACCAATACAAACTGCTAAATACATCGAATATCCTGTGTAATTTGAAAATGATGTCAATTCAAATATAAATAAATAAGTGAATAAATAATAATTTTTAAAAAAAAGCAAGCAATGCTGTGTGGTGGCTATCCATTTGGTGGCAGTAGAGGTCTATTCAAGAAAAAAAAAATACTCCCTCGCAAACGGACAGGATTGCATTTTTACCTCTTGCATACAGTCCATAGATCCATCTGTAATAATATTTCCAGGCTTATTTTAACATAGACAACATGGTGTGTTTTTATCACACACATTTATTTGCAATAATCAAGCCACTTAATCAGCTACTCTAACATCGCCAGACCTATTATTGACAGCGTTTATTTACCGGCGTGTGAAATTATCTTTAGATAATGTACGTATGGCTCAGATATGCATGCATTATTGATTCACAGGTTGAGGACGAGTGCATTGTGGATTGCTTAAGAGGAGCAAGATTATCAATGATAATAACAAAACAGAGCATGAGATTTTTCACTAGCAGGCCATTTGGTACAAAAACATATGCAGGTCATTTAGAGTTTGTCATGAAATCAATAAGTGAAAATGGTTAGTGGAGCTCATTAAGAACAGCTAGCAGCCATTAGAAATTACACACACACACTATAAATAATCTGACTTGCATACGTCTAAAGAGACACCGGATCTAAATATCTGGCCGGTTCAAAAAGTCAGCGTATGCAGTTTTCCTGAATTCACTAGATTTGTGTCTAAAAATGTGCATGTCGGAAACGTCATGCTGCTTCCCACACTTTACAGTAAACTGTCTGCAAAACTGTGCTTTGTTTATTGATTTTCATTGTCAGTGGCTTCACTGATCATGAAGGCAAGGACCGTCCATACACAAACCATTTCTCTTCTCAGCATGATAGATTTAATGACACTATCCAGTGCCTACAATCGATGGCGCAGAAAGCAGTGCACATGATGAACAAGAGAAACCAGATAATGGAGGATCACTATGTCATTTCCACCCCACCGACATCATCCTTGAAATTAAATCTGTTACTGCCGAGTGCTGCACACTACAGAGAAAAGCAGGAGGGTGAAGGAAAAAGAAGGCGGAAGAGCTGTTGGAAACAGAGGGGGAAGCTTTCATTAGTTCGGTTTATCTTTCAACCTTCTACGCTGGATAAAATGGTACAGGCAGATCGGATTTTGGTTAGAGACGCCCCCGAACCATGTCCGGTGCACGTGCGGGAGCGATGGGAACGATCTGGCTGGAAGTCGGTTTTGATCGTTCTCAAACTGTTGCACGTGACACAGCTCACCATTGTGGAAATGCATTGTTAACACTTTTTTTCAGCCCCTTGACCTTTTCTACATTTTGTACTGTAGCATTAGAGCCTGAAATTCAAATGGTCTGTAGGCACAGATTCTGGAAAAACAGCTAGAGACATTTTTCTAATTTTCATATGTCCGGTTGAGTCACACCCACTTAGATTCCTATTCTTGATTGACAGGAGTGGAATCTCATGTGGACTTCTTCTGTTGTAGCACATTCACCTCAAGGTTGAATGTGTTGTGTGTTCTTTCCAAACAAGGAAGATTGCCTGCAGAACTGTCACTCACTAGATATTTTTTTGTTTATTTGTTTTTCACTCCATCCTGTTTTTTGGGGTATTTTTTGTGTGTCCAAGGAAGATCCGAGGAGATCAGCAGGTTCTGAAATATGCACAACAATGCCATGGTCACTAAGATCCGATTTTCCCCATTTTGATGACCTGTATTTGCATATTTTTATGCATTGGACTTCTGCAACATAATTGACTGATTGTCTAACTGCATTGTATGTGTTTCTAATAAAGTAGCCAGGAAGTGTTTCTAGTTACCTAAAGGGTGATAATATATACAGTGTATATATACAGTGTGTGTGTGTGTGTGTGTGTGTGTGTGTGTGTATTTATAGTGGAACCTTGGATTACGAGCATAATTTGTTCCGGAAGTGGGCTCGTATTCCAAAACACTCGTAAACCAAATCAAATCATCCCATAAGAAATAATGAAAACTCAAATAATTCATTCTACAGCCCAAAAAAATAAATACAGAAAAATAATTAATACAATATATAAAGTAAAAATAAAACAAATTAACCTGCACTTTATCTTTCCATTTGTGCGTGCAGGCGCCGTGTATTTGTGTGTGTGTGTGTGTGTGTGTGTGTGTGTGTGTGTGTGTGTCGGTGTCAAAAACTCGGCACTCGAAACCAAGACATGCTCATTTTCAAGTCAAAATTTATGAAAAATCTTTTTTGTCTTATGAACACTCAAAACTAAGGTTCCACTGTATATATATATATATATATATATATATATATATATATATATATCTCTGATTAGAACCACCTTAGGCAGTCATTATAGCTGCATCTACAAGGTTATGTCTCCATTCGTTTTGCACGTCTGGATTCTGGTAATTTTGTCCATTCTTTGTGGTAAAATTTCTCAGGCAGTTTCAGATTGAATGGAGACTATTGGTGAATAGCAATTCAGAAGACTTGCCGGAGACCCTCAATTAAAATAATAAAAACAAAAAAAACATTGAAATTGAAACTATTCTCAACCTCTCCAGCATAAATTTGAAAGTCATCTGCGTCTCATCTGTTATCACATTGGAAGGTAAACCGACCTCCTTGTTCTCATGTCTTAACCTGACTGGAACAAGCATTTTTCTAGCATTGTTCATTATTTATCTCTATCCTTATTATTTTCTTGCCTTTCAGAACATTCACTTGGTCATGTTGATATCGTATTGGTCTTTCATGAAAGTATTAATGCACAGTGCAAAGGTATAGAGTACTGTATGTTCTCTATCAAAATTAGTGGTCTTCCAGGAGCAGATAACAAGACAGAAAAATGAGATAAAAGCCCAATTTTGTACACTCATTTTGTACAAAGTGATATTTGAGAAATAAAATGTGATCAGAAAGACAATATTACAACATTCCATGTACTCTAATGCCTAGTTACATTATGTCTGTTACTGTACATCCTGATCTGCTATCAAGATTTCTAAACTCTCTTATAACCTTAAGGGAGCACAGGCGTAGATGCAGTTTGTCAATGCCTGATCCGATGTTACAGTATATGATGCATCCCTATACTATGATAAGGCGCTATTTTGCAACTTGCCAAAAGTGGAGATATCTCATTTTGCTGTCAAATTGTTCATGAGATTGAATTGCACACAGGTGGATGCTTTTCTCCTTTTCTTAGGGCAACTGGTAGCAACATAATGAATTTAGGGCTTCACAGCTATGTCAAATAATACTTATGCAGATCACTTGATGTTTTATTTGCAGCTTCTTTGATGGAGACATTTGTGAGTTTATGTGACATTTTTGAGTAGCTGAGTGACAATACAAGTAATTTAAGTGCCATGTATACTGTCGCTCATTCATTCATATTCCCTAAGTACCTTTACTGATATGCCATCAACACTATCGGCTAAAGCCTCCTCTCTTCCGGTGTGATGATCGCGCACAATAGACCTGGAGGAATGTTTCCTAACTTTAACGAGCATCCAGATTTCTGGGTGCATTAAAAAAATATTAATTATGCTTTCACAAATTATGAATAGCACGCATACTCCCAAGAGAAATAATTCTATCCTATACCAGAGTGAAAAACTGTGCTGGGCCTGTCTGTCTCCAAACAATCAATCTGAGACTTCTGTGTGGTCACAAAGAGGCCTGTTTATTCCTCCTCTGTGGTTCCTGCAAGGGAGCAGCTTATCTGTTCTCTCAGAAGCTAGCAGAAATGCTCACTGCAACAGCTGGCTAATGTTTAATGAAGTGTCTTGGCAAAATTTTGCTTGTGAAAGTTGTTTTTTACATGCTGTCAGCCAGTCTCAGGCCCAGAGTGCCCACGCTAGCTGCTGTTCTCCAGTGAGACCTGCTGAGGAGTTAATGCAGCCCAATGATACACAGAAGTTCAGGAATTTAATGTGATTATGCAGTCGGTGGTCATTAGGACCGGATAGGCTGGTTGCACTCAAAGCAGACGAGATGCGTCTGTGTAGTCAGTACATTACAAAGTATTTATTTAAAATTACAAGATGCACAAGGAGTTGATGTGCAAAAATTGGACTTGGATCGGAACAAAAAATGCCTCCCAAAAAAGGCTTAAAATATCACGTTATGTCGTGTGAATGAATCTAGAACATTTGAGTGATTCACTTATCAAATTAAATTAAATTTATATATATATATATATATATATATATATATATATATATATATATATATATATAAATTTAATTTAATTTGATAAGGAAATATATATATATATATATATATATATATATATATATATATTTTTTTTTTTTTTATTTTTTTTTTATTCAGTGTACTGTATATCCACTTCCTACGAGTCCTTATTATCAAGAAGATATTCCTTACTGATTGAACTCCCTTCTACTCCTCGTTCTGCCTTCCCTCTGGCCCTTCATCATCGATTACAGTACTCGCTGGCTTTTCTCCATGGCTTGCCACCTGTTCTTCTACATCAACCTGATGATGCTGCACAAACTTTGGCCCTGCCAATGAGGTAGAGGCTACTGCAGCAGCCCTCACAGCAAACATTTCCTTGCACATTTGGCGGCTCCAGACTTTCCTGCACTACCTTCCCACTTATGTCTGTCTGTATTGACTTGAGAGAAGGAGAAGAAGGTGGTAGAGGCGTGGCAGGAAAACATTTTATATACAGATGGAGCAATATACTTCATTGCTTAATTTACAGTACACTGCCAGTATTTAAGACAAGTCAAAGGGTCACCGTCCCTACATGGTGAACCAGTCCTTGGCGAAAAAAAAAAAAAAAGGAAAATAGAAAGAAAGATGTATCGGCCCCAAAGTGCGTTGGCCCACCAGGAAAATGCGTGGTGTGCCACATTACCAATCCAGCCATGGTTGTAGCTGTCACTAGTATTAATTTAGGATTGATGAGTGATAAAATAGGGCAGCAAGGTGGTGTAGTGGTTAGCACTGTTGCCTTGCACCTTCCCAGCCAGGTTCGATTCCCATCTCTGTGTGCATGGAGTTTGCATGTTCTCCCTGTTCTTGGTGGGTTTCCTCCAGGTACTCCAGTTTCCTCCCACAGTCCAAAGACATGCAGATAAGGCTAATTGCTGTTCCCAAATTGTGTATAGTGTGTTAATGAGTGTGTGCTCTACGATTGATTGGCACCCTGTCCAGGGTGTACCCCACCTCTTGCCATAAGTCTCCTGTGATAGGCCCCCAGAGTAAACGTTAAAATATAATTCAGATACTTTCTGTATATTATAAAACACCAAAAACTAAACACTGGCAGAAAACTGCAACCGCAACATCTTGCATTGGCAGACATATCGCACGCTGCATTTCAGGAAGATGACCAAATAAATTTGACCCAATGTTTAGGTATTACCCTGTTGTTACCAATTGTTAGCAAGACTTTGTAGTTTCTTTACCAGACCTGGCAACAGGTAAAGCTGGTGAACTTTCTTGTTTGCTACGTGTTTTACAGTGTGTTTAAAATTGTGAGCTAAATATTCCAAAAGTATCATTTGGCTAAGATCTTCTTGACTGGCAGAGAGAGATTCTCACCGGAAATTTCTCACAAGTCATAAGCAACCTTGCAAAATGTTTGATTTATGGGTAGAAAGGAGTGCTTCAGGGCTTTTCATTTATAACTTTCCTGGAAATGTTTCCTTGCATTTAGCCACAGGATCATAATACTCATTTACAATTTTCCACTAACTAATTTTTTTTTTTTTTTCATTTACCCATTAAATTTGTTGGATGGGAGTTTTTTTTTGCCCTTTCTGCCGTACAAGACAAGTTGTAACACGGGTTGCCCTGTACAATTCTCTGACATGCCAGTTAATCTGTCAGGTGCCAGTGCCAAGTCCGGACACATTTAGAGAGAATTGAAGCCTGTATCACAAAACACATAATGCACACTAAGTAGGAAGCCTAAATAGGTGTCACTCACTCGCTTTAAGGAACAGCTGATAGGGTTGTAGTGGCTCCAGAGCCTTTGCCAGGGACATTTGGCATGGACATCAATGAAACTGTCACAGTAACTGTAATATTAGGTACATAACAAAAGCAATGCCTTTCAACAAGAGCTGGTCTTTTAGCTACATTACCATCAGCTTGTTAGCTTTCACTGTCACTGGCTGATCAAGGTCCTTGCCTCACCAGACGGATGCATTAGAACTACTGCTTACAGTATTTGCGGCAAGATCATAACAATGCATACTGTAAGCTACAGCTAAGGATTTGAGTCAAAAGTTTTTTTTTTTTTTCCTTTCCACACTGTAAGAGTTTGTGGGAGGAGTTGTGTTCTGGGACATCTCTCTCTGGCTTCATTCTCCAGAGACCACCAGATGTGCATATGTCTGTGACAGTGTGCATGTGCTCACGCTGGTCAGATTCCACAGAAACTGCTGTGCGCTCTCAGCTGTTTGCTGTCCATATGCTCCAGGCCTCACCTCTTTACCGCCGTGCTGAATCTGTGGCTCTATTAGCATGAGGAATCAGACAAGCAATGCGCCTCGAGCAACCACCATGCTGGCCCTGAATATTAAAGTGGATACAGATTTGGGTTGAATGTCAAAGTACAAAAAAAATTTTTTTCCAGCCTACTATTATCAAGCACTATTGCTGATGATGATTTATTTCACAAATAATGAATATAATTTAAACACACAGCTTGCACAACAGCTTGCTAGGATTACAATTTGTCATGAGGCATCTTTGGATGTTCACAGCACGTTAATGAGACACTTATGAACTTTTTTTTTGTTGTTGGTGATATTAACTTAAAGAGAGAAGAGAGAACAGGACAGACTGTGTATAGCTGATCCGATGAATTGATTAAATGAATAGAGATAACACAAACATTGCGTAACCTTAGCTATAACTAAACGATTAGAAAGAGCAGGTTCTAAAATGGGAAGATATCTGAGTTGGAAAACAATCAAATAAAATAATATTATTATTAATTATTATTATTATTATTACCACCTTGTGAATAATTAAGCAAATAATTCAGGATCTGCCATTATTATAGATAAGTACTTAATTATATACTGTATATGATAAGTAATGTATTTGACCTTGATCATTTAAAAATAGACGCATAATAAAAAATTCATTTTACAAGGATACCAAAAACATGCACATCCAAACAGTTATAAAGTGTTTCCCTCTAGTTTTTTTTTCCCCCCGTTCTTGTTTCTTCATAATTAGCAGGCAGTCATTGTGACTGTTGCATATGCAGTACAATTGGCTGTTCCAGTAGTTTGCCCAAGCATTCGTAACTGTTTGTGTATCTAGTCATAAAATTCACTTGAGTTAATTCAATATTTCTTTTCCGTTATAAGCATCACTGACATGAGGGAAGAGCGCATCAAGATTAGCATGCAACAACTTGTTCCTGTTCAGTTGGAAAGCCCTGATAAACAAAAGTAATTAGTTGATACACTTTATAATATTATTATTAACCCCCCCCCCCCCCACACACACACACACCAAATATTCTGAATATTCATATGCTCATGAAAAAAGATAAAGTGCACTATAAACAGTTTTGCAAAAATTTATACTGCTATGAAAACCCGTAATCTAATTCATACTGTAATTTAGTTTGCCATGCTGCATTAAGAACACAAGTAAGGTATAATGACCATCATGCTCAGTAGAAAGTTACTATATTGTGGATAATCTAACTCGCGTCTACCATGTACATGCAGGAAATTTGCCATGTGATTACATCCGGCTGACATTTCTTGGTATCAGAAGTAAGGAAAACATTCAGATTGGTCATTTAGTCTTTAAATTATCATGTCCAGTTCCAGGTTATCGAACAACTGGTTCCACTACTGCTGCTGGTACTGTTACAGACGATATGGCGTTGGACTATTCAGAGACCTATAAGACAGGTTGGACTTGCTGGATGTGCAAGGATGTCATATCAATATTGATTCTTTTCTGGTGCCTAAACATTTTTGCTACATAAACATTGATTAATTCGTTCTCTATACTGGGTTACACCCCGGACAGGGTGCCAGGCTCTAGGGGCAGTTGGGAAACACCAGTTAAGGTCATCTTATCATATCTTTTGACTGTGTGAGGGAACCGGCGTATCTCGGGGAAACTCAAACTCCAGAGAGGCAGAATCGAACCCTTGACCCTGGAGGTGCGAGGCCACAGTGCTAACCACTATGCAATAGTGCCACATTGTATAAAATGAAACGTGCTACTTTTGAATCTTTAGAATATCGGTCCAATAGTGGAAGAATTCCTTGTTTGAATTCCTTTTTAAGATTAATTTTTTTTATTTTTTATAGCATGTTGTTGTTGTTTTTCCGACTTGTTCATCAGGCTCAGATTCCCATGAAACTGCTTCGTGACAACGGCCATTGTTAAAGGTGCTATACAAATAACTTCTAATTAGATAGAATAGAAAATAGCGAATCCGGTTCCTTTCTCCTCGCGAAAGATAAAAATATCTCCAGCCTTCAGAGGCTCGAATCTGTGACCTTTTTCATTTGTCTGCTGACGGTCGGGGCCAGCGCTGCAGGTTCTCTGGTTGGAGCCATCACATTAGAGCAATTAGTGAGGTGGACTTGCTTTTCTGCTTGGAGAAACACACACTCATAGACAGACACACAAGGGAGTATATGGGGAAAAAAAAGAAAAAAAAGAAAAAAGTTCTTAATGATCAGTGAAGCTGAATTCCACTAGGAGAATACAATCGTTCTCAAGAGGAAGAGGTAGAGCTGAGTCTCAATTTAGTCTCATATACACATTTCTCACAATTTGTGATGGATTCCTTAATAGGAAGTCTACAGAATTAGCTCTATTGTTGTCGGCACCTTGTCATCCTGTCACTGTTCATCAGAGCAATATATCACAAGCAGAACAGTTTCGGTGTATTACATCATCAGTAGAACAGACGTCTCACGTCTCTCACATGGGTGTGCGTGAGTCAGCTGGTCCGGACTGAAAACACACGCCGGCCAGCGCGGTTACAATAACAAAATCACAAAAGCTGGGTTTTTTACCAAGACTCTGCATGTAACCTTCAGTAGTTCAGTGCATCAAGGGCTGTTTTGAAGCTTGAAGCTTTTTTTTTTTTTTTTTAACGCTGGTTTCTTGCCAGCTGCCTTCTTTGCAATGCCAAAAAAGGAGAAAAATATGCAAATATAGTCACTTATTAGCAGGCTTTTGTATCTGTTGTTTCTGTCATAGCTACTTTCTTGTTTCCTCTTTGCATTCTGATGCGGTACCAAGGTTCCACTGAGAGGGGTGACAGAAATCTTCTCTTCCTTTTTCTCTTTCCCTCTCATTCACTCCCTGCATGCACACTTTTTTTTTTTCTTTCTTCCTGAATATCCCGAGCTTGCACGTGTTTGCATGTGACAGATTATGCATCATGGCTTTTAATTGATCCCTCTGGGCAGGCAGAATCTGTGTTTTGTGTGCGATTCAGGAACGGCGGTGTTTTGAACTCGACATTCTCACAGTAAACACAGCACCTCTCGGCTCGCATTCTTCTCGTCCTTGCACCCCTTCATTAGTTTTACAGTGCTCATACTGTTCGTGTTTTTCAATTTCCCCCCCGAGGACTTTGGATGTGAACGGGAACGCGGATGCAAAGTGTGGGATGGAGGCTTATATGTTAAGAGCTTAAGTAACGTCATGGGAATGAGGGGCTTTAGGTGCTGTGTATTACTCTTAGAAGGACTTCTCACACTCTCAGTGTTCTAATCTGGAGCAAATGAAGCTCTTTGTACTGACACAGAAACTTAATCTGCTCATGATGCTGAGCTGCATGCTAACGACCACATGGCACCAAGAGGGAGAAATGGTGCATTCTGGGAATTTGGGTGTTAACCCTCTTTGGGCTTCTGATCTGTTTTGAAATAGTTTTAGGATTAGTCAGTATATAGTCTTGATTAACTGATATATTAATAGCTAGACAGTTAGAGTCAATTATTTATCTATTGGTACTTTAGTTTGCCTTCCTACTAATCCAAACCACTGCGTGGCAGGTGGGTTGCTCAAGATGTGCATATCGGGCTCCTTTTAAAATCTGATGAGGGATTTCTTCAAAATTTATACTTATTCAATATATCATTCTCAGTTTTCTCATAGATTCAGTGCACAAAACAAGACTTTCTAGATGTTACACTAGTCACTGTCGGTTAGATATATTACCCAGGGTGGGCCAAAAGCCTGAACCCATAGGCATTCACTTTTTAGATCAAATTTGATACTTTGTTTTTTGTTTCAGACACAGAGCTTTTTTTTTGTTTTTTTCGGGGACTGAATAGAAGTTGTTCTTATGTCGACAAGACAGGATTCTTCACATGGGGATTTTGCTGATGAATTTTTCAGCAGGTTGGAGTGGTATTCAAGTCTAACCAGTGTTTGTGATGAAATTTTTTAGAAATGAAGGCATAAAACCATTGACATTTACAGCACATTATGGTGATGAGACTCTTAGATGCATTAAAACATTCGAATGGTGCAAACATTTTAAAGAAGGCTGTCCGTCCGTGAATGATGATCCTGGCCGAGGTGGCTCTGAGCCCATTTCAGTTGCTCCCATGGACATTCATTGTGTGGAAAGCCTGATCCTTGAAAATCGATGGATAACTGGACGCCAGCTTGCAGAAGAGCCGCAGCTGTCTGTGGGAGCTGTGCACACATTTGTTCACAAACACCACTTGCACAATTCAGGGACTCGGCTTTATTATTCAAGTCCTTTCTCTGGTCCAAGTGATTTCCACATGTTTGGCCATTAAAGGAGTTCCTGGGAGGCCAGCATTTCAGACATGAAGCAGGCAGTCTGATCATTAGTGCGTTAGTAGGGCATTAGTGTAGCAGCGGATTATGTAGAGACATACATTAAAGGGGTAGTTTTTTCAACCTCATAATTGTGTTCTGTTGTTCTGCACAGCCAGAAGTCCTGGTTTGAGTTGAATGCCCCTCGAATAAATAGTAATATAAATATGACTGCAACTAACGACAATGACTTGCGTGGTGCGTGATTCAGTTAGTTCATGATTCATGAAGGAGAACTACAGTAGAAGGTTCATTAAAGAGAGCTAGAAGTGTAAAGTCAGCTCACAGCAACACATGGGCTCTAATTAGCCACGTACTCCTCAGGTGTGCATCCATTCCCATTTACTTGACTCTTGTGCCCTTCACAGAGTGACGCACCACCAGTAAAAAGTACTCCCACAGGTGTTGCCATGTTTCTATTTTTCACTTTTCACCAGCAAACATTAATGAATACGTGCCAGAGCTTTTATGGTAATACAAATATATCAGTGCTAATACAAATATATATCAGTGCTGTCATACTCTGTGATTAATTATGATGAATACAATGTTGGAATAAAGAAATGCATGACAAACTGGTTAGAGAAATTAGATTATGTAGTTTTATAATGTTAAATTAAACTAGCTCGAGCAAAAATCAACCATCTAGAGCCTTAGCCACCACTCCCACATTTTTATTTAACATAATATACATATTTTAAAAAATAATTAACAAAAATAATATAATATCAATACACCTATTAAAAAAAAAAAAATATATATATATATATATATATATATATATATAATATATATATATGAGTTATATAAGGAAGCAAGATAGCAGTCAGTTCCTGAAGTTAATAGTTGAGATATTGATTGATGTAAAAAAGTTGGCAAGTATAAGGATCTGAGCAGTGTTGACAGTTGTCAAATTTTTATGTCTACATGACTTGTTCAGAGCATCTCCAGAACAGCAACTCCTGGTATGCAGTGAATATGACCTACCAAAAGTGGTCCAATGAGAAGGTCAAAGGTGCCCAAGCCTCGAGGATACCTGTGGCGAAAGAAGTCTGATCACACGGAACAGCTACTGTGGCACAAATAGCTGAAAAGTGAATGCTGGCTGTGATAGAAAGGTGTCAGAACACACAGTGCATCACAGCTTGCTGCCTATGGTGCCACATGGCCTCAGACTGGTTCGAGTGATCTCTGTGACTTTGATGGTGGCATGAAGGTTGAAATTTTGTGTATTTCATAAACTGTTGATCTCCGGGGAATTCCATAAGTCTCGCAGAATGGTCCTGCCTGTGGAAACACATTGTTGATATGAGAGGTCGGAGAGGAAAAAAATGTACAGATTAGTTCACTGCAACAGTAGTGAGCAGAAAAGCATCACACATTGAAGCAGGTTGTGCTACAGCAACAGAAGATCACTTAGCATTCCACTCAGTCCTGAAGATTAGAACAAAAATCACTAGATCTTGTAACTTAATATTTGATGAGATGGGAATTCTGAGATGCTTTTCTGCTCACCACGACCTTGCAGAGTGCTGCTTTAAACTTCTATAGACTTCCTGTCCGCTCAGACCAGTCTGTTTGTTCTTGTCTGATCTCTCACATCAACAAGGTCTTCCAGCCTTGTTTTTTTTTTTTTTATCGCAACAATCTGTGTAAACTCTAGAGACTGTTTGTGTGTGAAAATCTCAGGAGATCAGCACTTTATGAAATATTTAATCCAGGCCTTCTGACACCAACATCAATACCATGAACAAAGTCAAAGAGGTCACACTTTCCCCCCCTCACTTTGCTGTTTGATGTGAACTTTAGCTAAAGCCCATGCACTGTTTGTGCATTATATTATTTTATTGCATGTGTTGCTGCAACAAGATGGACTGATTGGTGTTCCTATTAAAGTGGAAGGTGAGTGCGGATACTGTGTATTATATTTTAATACGAGGAAGAATCCCCAGAGAATCCAATGGCATCTTTCAATCTGTTTACTCGGTTCTGTAAGTGTCAGAACTTGAATAAAGAGAAGTAAAGAATATTAAAAGAATTGCATTTCAAATTTAGTTCTAAGATTTTTGGCGAGCATTGATTTGCTGGGGCAGGGCAATGATTCATGAATAATGAATAATGAAAACCATCATAGCCATAAGCAAAATGAAGTTGAGAGGCTGTCATTGTTGACTTATGCTAGAGGCTCATTCTTAGTGACCTTTCAAACAACCTCATAATAGCCAACATTTAATCGCTGACATGCAACTTATCGGGTCATTTTGAGCAGTAAACCTGTTCATTACTGTTCGGCGGAATTTCATTAAACTGGTTTCAGTTTTCAAAATTTTTTTAAACTCAATTTCATTTTAAAAGCTTCCCTTGTAAAGGAATCAGGGTCACCATGGTGCATGTGCATTTCTGATTTCTGCCCCTTATATGTTAATCCTAAAGATATACAATAGATAAGACAATAAACTTTGTAAATTGTAATCCCCTCTTAGTCGGCAGCATGGTGGTTTAGTGGTTAGCACTGTCGCCTTGCACCTCCAGGGTCCGGGTTTGTTTCCCATCTCGGGTCTGTGTGCATGGAGTTTGCATGTTCTCCCTGTGCTTGGCAGGTTTTCGCCTAATTGGCGTTCCTGTAACGTGTGTGTGTGTGTGTGTGTGTGTGGTGCGACAGATTGGCACTCTATCCACTCCGCCTCATGCTCTAAGTCTCCTGGGATAGGCTCCAGGCCCAGCGCTGCCCTGTATACAGGATACAGCGCTATAGACCATGAGTGAGGGAGTGAGTTACCCATTAGGGATCTATTGGAGGTAAAACTTAGCACCTCCTACAGTAAATCCCTACATTTCTGAAACATTATCACCCACCTCTGACTAGCTTTTTTAGAATGGCCTCTCAGCAGCTCAAGTTATTCATATTGTTTTGCCAGATCAAACCATGGTGTTTTCTACTGTATATTGCGCCACTTAATCAGCATTTCCAGTACCCCGACTGTCTACTGTGACCAATCACATCGTCCCTTGTGTCAGCCAGATGAGTTCAATTTTAACATGGATATAGGATGATTTTTAAAGCATGGAAATGGCAAACCTCTTCTTGCCAATGCCAGCAAAAGACCTTGAGCACAAAGTGAGGGAAAAGAAAAAACATAAGACCGTGTTGTGAATATGCTTTTATATTATCACAGGGCTAGCCAGGTAGTGATGTGATTTATAGCTTTGTTTCTCATTGAAAAGCATGATGGATTGTTCACTTCTTTGAATGGTGGCCGATGTAAAACGTTTTCCATACTGTCTTTCATTGTTTTACGGTCTTAGTGGTGATTAATAAACCTCTTTATTAAACAAAGAATTTTAGCTTCAACTTATTCCTAAAATTTTTTTCATTGATACGTCATGGTCTGTTTTACCTTCATAGATTACTCACACAATTTTTTTGCCACTACAACCCTGCCCTGCTCTTGGCCTTTGTTTGTATTTGATAAAATGTAATTTTGATTATCTATATATAAATAAAAGAAAGGTTTTGTCTGTACGTTGGTTAGAACTTGCTTTTTCAGTGATATCTTTGGGTTTCGTACATTGGAGGACCAGAAATCAGTCCAGGAAAAATGGTCTGTCTACAGTAGATATCTGTCCAGCAAGATTTTGTCACAGCATCACGCCAGATTATAGATACCGCAAGTTTTTACAGTGTTTTGACAATGTCGAGTGAAAGCGATGTTATGAACAGTTATGTGTCAGATTTAGAATATATTTATAATATACTTTATAAATAAATATATATAATTAATATACTTGTAATAAGCTACTAATAAGCTACAATCTCAATGTAAACAAAGACTTGCACCAATAGATATTAATTAGAAAAGCTAAACTGAATATTTTTACTAGGATACTTAATATTAACACGCTAGAGTCGTTTTAAAGCAAAATTTAATCTTTATTCGATCTACTTTTTTGATTTCATGTCTGTGATTCACTCTCCGATTACCGAACAGGTAACAGTAACCAAGGCGTAAAACAAGATATTGTAACCACAAATAATATTTAAAATAGCCCACCCTGGCAACTCTGTTATTGGCTGCGCTTTATTCTGCGTTTTCCCTAAGCATGGGATGGTGAGATTTCTGCCCCAGTTCATTCTATTAGCACTTGTTGTAGTTAAAAAATTGTTTAAACACAATAAGCACAAATAACTCCGTGGACCTAAATGAGGCAGTAAGCACTACATTTAGAAAATCATGCAAATCAATGGCTTTATGGTTTTTCTCCCATTTCTCCCATTGCAAACACATGGTGCATCATTCAGTGTGCATTTAACAGATGGTCTGAGGCTCATCATGCATGATAAGCTATTGACTTAGTAAACTGAATGCACATTGCGATCGAGTGTCATGAAATGAACAAGGGGGAAAAAGTATAGTTTTTATTTCTAATTGGAATTTGGTCCATAAAAGTAAAGCTTACATCCTCTGAAGGTTCAGACCAAGTCTGGAGACAGAACTGAATGTCATTAAACCTAATGAGTTTATGAGCAGATTCTTCAGACTGCTGTGAGTATCACTGTTATGACAATGCAAAATCCTCTCGGTTGTTGTGAGCTGTAGGTGTGAACATGGTACATTTTTTTTGTTGTTTTGGTGAGAATATTCTTCTACTGAGTCTCCTACATGCTCTTTCAATTCACCACAAGCACTCTATTCAACAGCCCCGAGAATGTTTAGTGTGAACCTGTTTTCTGATTGCAAGCTAGCAGACACATGCCTATGAAAGAGACTTGATGAGTCAGACGTGTGGATGAAAAGAGACGATCTTAACCTAATCAATGGCTTTTAGAGGCACTTTCTACCAAGGGCAAACATGTCACATTGTGCCGTCTGAATTTAAAGCAGTGCTTGCATGTCGCCTGCAGCCACCCCTGAGTAACAACACTTCAGGGAAGGGTAATGAGATGAGATGTTATTTACAAGCGAATTGAGCATTTTTTTAGGTCTTTTTTTTTTTTTTTTACAAGGAAGAAAACTCTGAATGATCTAAAATGATGAATAAACCTGACTATGGCTAGTGAAAAGAAAGTCAAAATTACAGGACTTAATAAGAGAACAGAGGTGGTAATCGATATTACAGGTAGAAGGAAGCCTAACGATGATATCACCCAGGAACAACATCAGCGGTACATGTTTTTGAAAAAATTACTTAAAAAAAATTTAATTGCGATATGGTTGAATTAATGACCCAAACCCAATGTTGCAAATACAACCTCAAATGAATAATATTCTAACCTTTAATATTAATTTGCACATACTGTATATGGTCCCTTAAGATTTAAACAGGGTTCAGAATTCTGTTCTGAGAATGGAACGGATGTTGATGTTGTTATGTTACCTCTCAGTTTCAGAATATTACAATGGAGTGCATCTTAGCTCTCAAATTAATGTACTGTAATATAGTGAATGCAGAGCATCCAAACGGCATCATATCCAATTTCACAGAACTGATCTCGGCTTTTAATGATTTTTTTGATCCCTTTGGCTGCTTTCCAATTTAATATATTAGTAAACTGCGGTTGTTGGGCAGGTCTAGCTTGGGCAGTTGAGGCTCTGGGTTTCTGATCGGAGGGTTGTGGGTTTGAGTCTCACTACGCCCATATATACAGTAATACCCAGCCACTGAGATGCATATAAATAATTATATGCAATTATTTTGATAATCGAATAGTTGGGCGATTATTTTTTCGATTAATCGATTAATCGGATAAAAACTAAACGCTTCTTTAATTTGACGTTTTGCTGATAACTATATAAATATATATAAATATATATATATATATACACACACATACACACACACACATATATATATACAGTATATGTATAATATATATAGTATATTTATGTATAATACACTTGTTTAAAAGATACATTGACATATTCAGTTAAGATATAAACAGCTAAAATAATGTCATTTTGTATAATAAAATGATATATGCATAAGTAAAACCACAGTAAATTACGCTTGAAAACAGATTTGCTAGTTACCAAGTTAACTTTGTAGTGGACTATTTAAAAAAAAACTGAAATGCAAAAAGCTAATAGTCACAATGTACTGTTATTTGCATTCTCTGAAAACCACAACAATCACTAAATGTAATATTCTACTGTTATTCGCACCGTGCAATTTAAGCTAATCTAAAGTAGCGCCATTTACTAATCACTATTGCTCATGAGGTGATTGCGCAATGTGATCTAGCGCGACTTTCCCAACGTTAGCAAACAGTTTAAACAAAAGCACTTAAACTATACAATTTTACACGATGCAGAGATACAGTTTTTACTGACCCTGCTGATGTTTCGCCATCCGTAACACCGACATGTTTTTTTTCTAAGTGTTCGTGCATGACTGTGGTACGGCCATGCCATGAATGCTCGGTCTTGCATAGCGTGCAAGTTACCATCTTCTTAGAAGCGTTTAATGTAAATTGCTCCCAAACCTTGGAGGACTTGGGGCACATGCTTTTTCCTGCAGACGCTTCTGTAACCTCCATTGCGCGAGCGGCTGTTTATCGGTGTGAATCTTTGTGTATTTGTGCATCTTGTGGTCGCATTCCTCAGTAACGTGTGCAGCATGCATTGACAACGAATTTTATTATCAATAGTTATCGAATTTATCGATTAGTTGTTGCAGCCCTAGTCCCAAGCACTAAGAAATAAGTGGGTTGTGGCAGAAAGGGTATCCCGAGATACAACCCCTTGTGGATTAAATGATCCTCTATGGTGACCTGGAGAAAGGAGTTTCGTCTGGGATTTTTTTTGTGGTGATCGTTGTTATTTATGCGACACATACTAGCTTCAACAGCACCTCAACTGGACTTCCACTGGACCACTGGTTAGGTACTGTAGTGTCGTTTTGAAGTCATATTTACAGCATTGTGTTAGGGTCATGCGTTTAACGTTATTTCACTATCATGTAGGCAGTGTTGTTCTGACATCATTTCATCAAGGTCATTCTAACTTTCGAAAACAAACTAATACCAATGTTGTCCCAATGGGCCCAGATTCTAAGCTGTATTTGCACGACTTCCGGCATGATTCTGTTTGAAAATGTATAACAGAAAATCTGTGTACAGTAGGATTATTAAAGTCCAAATCAGAATGCAGTATCCAAATCATGAAACAGAGAGAAGTCAAACACAGGGATTCGTAAAACGTCCGAACATCAGGGTAAATACAGAGTATACTCAAAAATTAGGGCAAGGTCATACACAAGAAATGTGATGATAAGACAAAGGCTCTGATTTGATAAACATAAAATTTTGGCAAGACTTCACATTGAATATGTTTTGATACGTTTTAAACATACAAGTTTAAATGCCCAGTTTATATACGCAGTATATATTGGAAATTGTTTAAAAGTGGAAAGTCAGTGCAAACATACAGTACAGTAGGTATTTATCCAAAATAAAAAAAATATATATATTTTTTTTCTGGAAGCTGTATAAGTATCTTTTTTTACAACCTTAGCATTGTATGTACACTGATTTCTGTCAATGAATCGCCTTACTCCAACTATTTTATATTTCAATTTTGGAACCTTCCTGAGAGGGCTACTCAAGGAGACAGATGGATTCTAATTCCTTTGTGACATTTCCAATTTTCTAAATGATTTAAGAGCCGCGAGAAGAGAAATGGAGCACAGATTAATTATACACTTTTAAGCTAAAGCTAAGTACGTTGGGACTCAGCCAGTTGAAATGTGGGGTTAGCCATAGCATAGCGAATTGAACGTTAGACACATGAAGCTGTGTTTTGCGCTGTGTCGGCTCTTATGTGTGCATCTGCCCTTGAGTGTTCAAAACTGTTAAATCACTTTATGGCATTGTGACAGTTGTGAGTGCCTGCAAGTGGCTCTTCATTTAGAAAACAGTAATGAAGTCAGTCTAATCAGCTTCCTAGAGTCTGACTGACAGCAACTGCTGAAGTTTGAAATATTTCCTTTTTAACCTTTGCGTGTCCACGTTGCAGTTAAAAGTCCTACAGTATGCTACCTTTGATTTCAGTGCAGCAGATCAAGTGAAGCAGAAAACAAGAACGAACCCAACTTACTCAACTTACATATTTTTCAGTGTGTAGGTCTTCAGGGTGCTTGCACTCAGTGAGTGAGTAATGGTGAAGTAATGATGAACTTCTTGCCCATGCACACACAGAGTGAGTGTTGCACAGAATGCAGCATTAATCCCTCATTATGCGATCCGGCACCGATGTTGCACAGAGACGCTCCTTTCCAGCTTGTTTTTACTAATCCTTCCTTCGTCTTCAACCTGAAAACTACCCAAGAGAGACAGGAAGAGTGACAGACAACGAGCCAGAATGAAATACTCTCCACCATCTGCTTCCCGCAGCTAATAAAAGCAGCGGCAGCCTCTCCTTGTTGAATTATGCTTTTTTTATGATCATGATTTGAGACCACACACACGATCGCTATCGCGCCGGCTCATTTTTCAGCACACACATCGACTGGGGCTGAAAGATCCGTCAGAGATACCTAGCCCGAAGAGCCATGTCATACATTTGTCTGAACCAAATCATTGTCCGTGAAGATTTTTTTTTTCTTGTACAAATAAAATGATATGACGACATTGTGGTGAGGAACCAATCGATACTAATCCAAAATAAAGGTTTGACATTATCCTAAAGTAAAAAATAAAGTTACCTGAGTTAAGACGCAATGCCCAGACTGGATTGCCCAAGGAAAATGTATAGTGTTAACGAATGCTGTTACATATCACCTTGGCATTTATGTTAGCCTATAAACTCGGGCTGCCAACATAACATCTTGACACATTGATTGCATCATTTTATGATTTCAGTTTGATTAAAACTTTATATATTGTGGATAAGTAAATCAAAATAATTGCAGCGAGTTAACACGGTTAATGATAATCTCTGTAGGCTTCACTGTAAAGATCTGATCAGCACAGCAAAGGATGAACAAACGCCCTTAATTAACTCTTAATTAAAGTCTTCACAATGTGAACAGCCATCCGGATTTATCTTAAATTGTTGTTATCTATGAATCAGATTAGATTAGGTTACTGTTGTAATAATATATATAGTACATTGAGTTCTCGAAGTTGGAAGTAGGAAAAAAGGAAGGATCTGAACGATTTTGACAAGAACCAAATTGTATTACCTAGGTGTATTTCCAAAACGACAAGGTTTGTGGGTTGCTCCCAGTATGCACTGGTTAGTATTTAACAAAAGTCAACAAGCGTCAAAAAGCTGCAAGAGTGCTTTAAAAAAAAGTTAATGCTATGAAGAAAGAGATTAGAATACACAATCACAACTTGCAGGTTGTATAGCTGCAGCCCCATTCACCGCCAGAAGCACCATTGATTGGTATGTACAGTAAGCATAAGAACTGGACCATGGAGAGGGAAAAGAAGGTGTCCTGGTCTGATCTTTTCTTTCTTTACAATGTATGGGTGGCAGAGTGATTGTGCATGAAGGCAGTGCAATGCCCTAGGTATTGTAGTGCCGGAAAACTTTGGGTCACGTACCATCTACTGTACTTTGTTGCTGGCCAAGTATCAGTGGGCTCGTTTAGCAGGATACTGTTCCTTTCCACACTGCAAAGAAATGGTTTGAGGAACATGACAAAGAGTTGAAGGTATTTATATGACCTCCAAGCTCCCCAGATATCAGTCTGATTGAGCAACTGTGGGATGTGCTCAAAAAATGTCTGCTCCATGGCCCAACCTTGCAACTTACAAGACTTTGCTGCTAAAGTCTTGAGGCCATCAGGAGCCCATGTCTCGACGGCTCAAGGACCTAAACAATAACAGGCAGCTAGTTTTTTCATGTTATTGCTCTTATTATTTTAATGGTATTGTTAATTACAAATTGAAACGGAATCAAAAGGATAATGAAACCAATTCCTTAAAAATATAATTACACATTAATTAAAATTTATCAACTGAGGTTCAGTTAATAATGTGTTAGCGAGAATGTATTTGGATTTAACATGATGGACCTACTATATCTCTAGTACATATAAGAAAAGAACATATCTCCGGAGAAACGGTGTGTGTGTGTGTGTGTGTGTGTGTGTCTCCACATGCTGTGCTACAGGACCTGTGAGAGTTTGACTTGGTGCATCTTGCCCAAGGCCTGCCTTATTTGTATGTGTGTGTATGTATGTATGTGTGTATGTGTGTCTAATCTTACTGTGCATCAACCAGGCACTGCACATTGTGTACGGTGCCAGCATCTCCTATCCATCACGGCCTGTCAGAATGCCATCAGACCCCCTAGATGAGCCTTCAGCACACTGATCCTATTAATCCCAGCTTCCAGCCAGCCAGTACCTTGTACCAGAGCGAGGGGAGATAATAAAATCATATCGGCAAATCACAGAACCTCTCTCAGGGCACTACCGCAGTATTAAAGTCGTATCGACTTTATTTATTTATTTATTTTCCGGTCCTTGGGGTTCACTTGTGAATTAAAAAAATGTGTGCTCTTTTCGCTTTCATCTTCACCTGATCTGCCTTGACTTCCTCTCCCAGTCACTCATCTATAAGAGTCACAGAAAGTGCTAGATTTTTTTTTTTTTTCAGTTTGCAGTCCCCACAGGCTGTATTGATTCATTATGCTTTTTCTTCTGCGAGTGTACTTGGAGTCCATATATCAGGTGTTTTTGAGACAATATGCGGTATATAGTTTGAATGCATTGACAGGTTGTGGAATGCTTGTGTAAGACTGCAATTTTGATTTCCTCCATATGACAATAGTTTTTTTTTTTTTTTTTTGTAAATGTGTAGAATGGTGAATTGTCCTACAGGAATGACAGCTTGTCATTGGTTTCCCTTCCTTTGTGTCTTCATAAATAAACTCGTAACCTAGAAAGGGTTATTTAACTGTGTTGGCAGCTGAATTAATATGAATAAACAAATTTGGCTGGAGGGCTGAAAGTTAATTCTTTTTCTGTAATGTAAATAACCTTGTCCTGTTACCTAGTCCTGCTCAAGTGTAAAAATAAGCACAACGCATTAATTTAATCAACCTGTTTAATTTAATGTATTGCATTTTTCAAATTTTATATATCAAAAATGATTGCAATAAAATATCAAGCTGACCTTGTCTGTTTTGTCTGTCTCTCTGGCTGAAAGAATTTGGTAATGCAGGGTTAAATGATAACTAATAATAGATAAGTCCATGCTGAAGCTGAACTTCTTCTGCAGTAGTTTCTCAGTCTGTTTGTGCATCTTTCCGTCTGTCTATCTGTGCTACCTACATCTATACGGTGGCCGAAAAATGCAAACCAAAATAACAAAACAGAAAACAAAATACATTCAAAAACAAAATAACAAAACCCAAAACAAACTAACAAAACCAAAAACAATAAACCAAATCAGAAAACTTATTTAACACAACTTACTTGTCTTAAAATACTGAAATGAATCTTTAAAATGAAAATACATCTAAATGTCCGTGAGGCTGCAGTACTTCCTGTCTATTTTGAGTGTCAGATGTCTCGTCCAATCAGCGGTAAGAATAAACAGGTTTAAAAAGTAGGTGTGGCTTGTGAATAACATTCTTACCACATATTGGACGAGACATCTGCCAGTCAAGATTAGCGGTAAGAATTTAATTCGCAAACCACAGGGAAGCATTTTGCTTCTCACCGCTGATTGGACAAAACATCTGTCACTCAAAATATACAGGAAATGTAGCATTCTCGCGGAATTTTAGAGGTATTTTTATTTAAGGATTATTTTTTTTTTAGTATTTTAGGATTGTATAGCACGTTGGTCAACTAAGTTGTGTTAAATGTGTTTAAAAAAATAAATTTCACTTCACTTGACAATACTTCTTGTATGTTTTGAGTGACAGATGTCTCTTCCAATCAGCGATAGGAATTTAATTTGCAAACTATACCTACCTTTTCCGTTTTGACTGAATTGTCGTTGTGTTTTCTCATTTGGTATTTTGTTTCTGGATATGTTGTTGTGTTTTCTGATTTGTTGTATTGTTTTTGGCTTTGTTGTTTTGTTTTGATTTTGTTATATTCTTTTTAAATTTGTTATTTTGTTTTGGGTTTTGTTATTTTGTTTTGGGTTTTGTTATTTTGATTTTGGTTTTGTTATTTTGTTTTGCACTTCTCGGCCCCTGTACATCTAAGATACCAAATGACATAAAGAACAAAAAATCCTGTAATCCACATGTGTGATAATCCACATTTTGGCCTTCTTTTCTTTCTTTAACCAGGGAGCAGCAACTGTCGACCTGGTCCTGGACTAAAACATAAACACATAAACAGTAGGAAAGTACATGAGAACAAGTCTTTACACAAACACTTGGCTTCCCCGCAATAAAAAAAGAAAAATCTACAACCCAAAAAGAAAAAGACGAAAAAAGAAAGAAAAAAAAGCAGCACTATTAGTAAATAGATCATGTCTAGGAAAATATCGTCTAAGAGAAACTGCAAAGTAGAATTGAGGCCTCAAGCCAAATGGATAGCAGCATGAATCCTGGGCTGCACTTTGATATTCCCCAGAAGCATCTGCCTCTCCTGTTTCACATAGACAGAAAGCAAGTGGACGAGGGAGATGTTCTTTCCAGGGACAATGACCCAAATAAGTATCTCACGTCCACCATCCTCTGCTGCCTCCGGCGAGGATATTATGGGCCGTGACAGGTCCTTTTCATCGGCTGTTGGAGAGCAGAAGGAAAAACGCCTCCGTTCAATGTTCCGGCATGCTCTTTTTTTTTTCAAAGATGGACTCGAGATGAACGGTGTTGTCGTATCTTCCGAAATGGCATTACTGCCTCCTCTTAATCCCTCAAATGGACCCGCGAGCAGTCGATTCTCAGCCGGTCGACCATGAAGACCAATAATGATGGCTTATTGACCTGTTTACTGTTTGGGCGATGGAGCCAGCAGCGAATGTGAGACTTCCTATTTCTCACGTGTCAGGAGTATAATGTCAGGCCTCCTCAGCTTACATAAATTTCAATCAGGCTGATGTATTTAGGCCTGTATGGCTGTGTGCGGGGCTTTGAATTAGCTCTGATTTCTTGCACTATGCTCTCATATCTTTTGAGCATTAATGATCTGTAATTAATGGGAAATAGATGGATCCCTTTGTCATTCTTATGTGGTATCGACTCAAGTGATGTAGAGGCTGTTAACTACCAGGACATAGACTCTTCATCAGGTTTAGGAAATTGAATGGATCAAGTCCATACGGTTGCCTGGACCATTAAAGGTGGAATTATCTTTAATTAAGGTTATAAGAAGTAGGTTCTATGCAGTATTATTTATTTATTTTTTTGCTCTTATTCATCACTGCTTGGAGCAGCCAAACAGATATTGGAATTGGTATAGTTTTAAGGAAATGGGTTTTGTGGATGGTGAACAATGGCACCTAGTGATAAAATCTGACATGACTGGATGTCACTTTCCTGAATGGCTTTTTATCGTAAGTTTTGCACTGTGTCATCACGCTCTCTCAATTCACTTTTTGCGCTCTGTTTCCCACTGCTTATTCATCCATGTGACTTTTATTCTGTCGACTCTCTCTTCATTGCCTCAGAAGAGGATGTGCGCAGCGAATGCAATATGAACAGCACTGCAGCACTACCTAAAAGTGACTGGGTTATGGTCTCAGAGTCAGAAATTCATCCTCCCATGTGTGTGTATGTGTGTGAGAGGCCACTATAGGATTACTAGTGACATTTTTTTTTATTGGCAGAGGCTCTTTGTAGTCATCTTCAGTGTGCCCTTCCCTTCAGCCCTTTTCCAAATCAGAATTCCTCCTGCTCGGAGCTTATAAAAGGAGTCTTTTATATACTGCACATCAGCAGTGTTTACCCCAAGAGCAGGTGAAGTGGGACATCCAGCAAGTTATTTCCAAGCCCTGGATTTTATTTTTTTCTTCTTGTCTTCTTTTCTACTTAGAGAACTGAGGTCAAAGACTAAAGTCCAGAGAAACGACCAGCTTCCATTCCAGTTTGAGTGGAATTTTAAAATACTATAACTAGTGTTGCGGTGGAAAGATTTCTGCAACTGATTGGCTTGTGAGATAAAAATTTGTGTAATATAAATATGACCAATTTTACTACATAAAATGATGATAGCACTGTCACCTTACACCACCAGGGTCCGGGTTTGATCCCCGGCCAGGTTCGATTCCCTTCTCTGTGTGCATGGAGTTTGCATGTTCTCCCTGTGCTTGGTGGGTTTCCTCCGGGTACTCCGGTTTCCTCCCACAGTCCAAAAGACATGTAGGTTAGGCTAATTGGCATTCCCAAATTGCCCGTAGTGTGTGAATGAGTGAGCGTATGTGTGTGTGTCTGTGCCCTGCGATGGATTGGCACCCTGGTGTACCCTGCCATGTGCCCTAAGTCTCCTGGGATAGGCTCCGGGCCCTCCGTGAACCTGAATACAGGATAAAGCAGTATAGATGATGAGTGAAAATGATCCAAAAGTGCACTTATTAGTTGTTGATTTTTTGGCCAAAAGACAAAAAGCAAAGGAAGGTTTGACCCCCAAAATATGAAATAGACCTATGGAACAAACTGTTTCATTCTTTTACAAATTGTCTTAATGGTGATGTAATTAGTAAGTTATTAAATATGCTGAGCAGCATGAACAGAGAAATTTTGGCCATAAGGTTATTAGACAGCTGCTTTGTATTACACTGTAATGTCTAGTGTGCATTACTGTAGAATCATTAAAAAATCAACCTTTGCAGCTTTGTTGCGATTGACACAGTTCCAACTGCACACCTGCTATTCTCACAATGTATCTCTTTCGAAAAAATCATCATAAAAGATACCATATTTTTAACATATTTTATTACTATAATTTAAAATGCACAGAAAACACAATTAAAGAAAAAATATTGCACAAGTCAAGCAATTAGTTATTTCTCAGTTGTCCTGAGGGAGTCTTGATATAGTCAGACCATAGAACTTTACTGGTTATAGCTGAATAGAAATACAGTATCTGGAATGAATTACCTTGATTAATTACCTTAGTACCCAACTCACTAAATCTGCTAGAAAATACCCAGACAATGAAACGTTATCCCTTGCATTGACTTTACAAGGGCAGGTCTGTCCTCTGATTCTGATCCAGGTATCTCAGGAAACTTTGGTGCCTTATATATTGTTCAAGAGAGGGGAAAACACCCCAGCTGGACGTTTAAATATAAGTTTTGTCCGAAATTGCCTAACATTTGGAAGTTTAGAGACAGAGGAAGTTTTTGCTGACTCATTGTCTCTACACTGTAAAACCCCATTTATTTTCAACGGATTTGTTCAGGGCCGGTTTTAATGGGGTCCTCTTTTTTTTTTTTTTTTTGATCCGCTTTCAGAATAGTTTCTGAACTATTCAAAACGAGTGAGCCAGGGCTTCAGGAGCAATGGGATTTTCCATAGGGGCCCAAACAAATCGTGATAGTTCAAAAATGGTGCATTTTCTACCAATGTTCACATTTCTATAGTGCTCTGGAAACCCGGCTAAGAGTTTGGATATGGTTTGTGGGAGCGTATGCACGATTTAGGAAGGTGCAGCTGTTTAATCCGAATAGGAAATATGGAAAATTTCCTAAAAACAGTCCTTTAAAAAGTACTGTAATAGCGAGCCATTCCCAGGAGTAGGACCCACATTCACTGTCAATGTTTTTGGGATATAAAGTGAATTAATAATAGTTCTGTGTACACTACTACTTAAGACTAACTATAATTTATGTGATGTAGCTGAGGTTAAACAACTGTGGAGGAACTCATATGAATAGGATAATAACCTGATACAGCTGAATTTTCGCTCTTTGACATAATACATTCATAATGTTTTGTATCACTACTGTAAAGGTTGATTGAATTTTTTCCCCCAAAGTCCTTTAAAGGCAACACCGCGGAGCTAGATGTTGCCGCTGATATATCGTATCTCATGTGTCAGGTTTTGTGGTGTTCTATTAGCAAAATGTTCAGAGCTGTTTACCAGGATATGTGCTCCAAATTGAATCCATGTCCCAGTTTGAAGCAGTGTGTGTGTAATTGGGTGATTCGCTCGAATGAGATAACTGACAAGTATGTTAATTGCAGTCTCTCCTCCCTTTGGCATCCAGAGTCCTCAGTCCCTCAGGAGTTTGTTAACAGCCTAGGCAAAACACTTATCGCCCAATTTCAATCAAGGACACTCGGAACGCAGCCTTGTACCCCACAGCTCCACCTAAGAAACAGTACACAGACGCATTGCCGGAGTTCCTCAATCGGACAGCTGCTGACGCGGAGAGAAGTTTATAAAATGCCATTCGAGTTCATTCTGCTTCTGTGAATTATTCCGGCTGAGTCCTTTGCACATCTTGCGCTCTGAACTCTGAGTCTCTCCAAGCCTGAGGGTGCTAGAGGACAAGGTCTCTAATGGGCATTGATTAAGCACTTTGAGACGAAGTGGCCTTGCCATTACTCACACTCTATAAGGGATAATAGAGGAGACCCTGTTGCTTTTACTTCGAGACACAGTGTGAAACGTCTGTGTATAACCCTTCATAAATGACTACCTGCTTCCCATTTCCATAATAGCATGGCTGTTTACACACGTATTTAAATATGCGCACACACACGCGCACACACACCTGCTGCAGATTGTAGAGAAGCATTCAGCGTTCTTTCTTGTAGATTGCACACTTCAGTCATTAGTTGTTAAATATCAGGATGGGGTAAGTACATTTGTCAAGAATATTTGCTGTAGGTCTACAATACTCTCCAAAAGTAATTGAACAGCATGGCATTTCTTATTTGCTAGAAAATAAGGAAGAGAATTAAAGCTGCGAATGTAATAGAACATTTTTTTTTTAGTTAGAACTGTAATAGAATACAGAAGACGGGTTAACATCTCAGTCAATCAGAAACACATTTGGCCCATTCTACAGCAGCTCTACCACGTAGAAACGTCATCAACAATTTGCTTTATTCGAGCTTTTATAAAGTGGTATTACAAAGCCGACTAGGGAGATACTGTAGCTG
Organism: Clarias magur; assembly: GCA_013621035.1. Taxonomy (NCBI): domain Eukaryota; kingdom Metazoa; phylum Chordata; class Actinopteri; order Siluriformes; family Clariidae; genus Clarias; species Clarias magur. The sequence continues at coordinate 610,559 of QNUK01000339.1, forward strand.
TTCTTGGTATTGATAAGAGACCTGCATGTGCCTTCATCTATCTAGCTAACTATCCATCCATCTATCCATCCATCCATCTAGGTATCAACAGGAGATTACTTTGATACTAGGAAAGTAGGGTTTCAAATTGGTACATATTTACAGCAAATAATGGAAGGGTTTTGATTATTGATGGGACTTTCATCAAATATACTCAATGATCAGCTGATTTCTTTTGCATTTCAACTGATTATGGTGGACATTGGCAATTGATTAAAAAATCCCCCCCAAAAAACTTTATGATGCATGCTTTTTCCGCGCACATGGACAACACCTGTGTAGCAGAAACATGCACGAAGTTCAAGGAACACATATTAATTTATTCATTTTCAGGAAAAACAAGTTCAAGCAACATTGCACCATGTGGTTTAAACGATAATTGACCATCGACTGATTTACTCAAACCCAATGAAGGATTATGGAATATCGACTCCCACTACTGTAGCTTTGAGATATTACAGATTGGATAGGTGATATGCGAAGAGGAAAAGTTGTATTTTTGTATACTGTATATGGTAAATAAACATGACTATTACAACAATGAAAAACTTTTTAAAAAATCTTAACAAAATGTTGCCACCTATTGGACGGTCTTATTCAACGCTCCTTTAATACGGATAAAGCTATGTAAATTTAACTGATCCTTTGTCTGTACGGTATGTGTGAACAGATGTGTGTGTGTAGGGGGGGCTGAACAGCTGTTTCTGTCGTACACTGGAAAAGACAAAAACCTATGACTAACGAGCGACCTGATCCAAGTGAAATCAATTCTTTATGTGGAATAATTTTAGAAATGATCGCAGGGAAATTAAATGAGGGTGAAATGGAGTGTGAGAGAGAGAGACAGAGAGAGAGAGAGAGAGAAAGCACAGGCATACAGTCAGATTTATGGTGCATTTCCCTTCTAAATGGCATCAAGTCTACAGCCGTCCACAGCTGTGGAGATGTATAATATGACTCGGCTGGTCCTCACCTTGAATTGACTTTGTTTATTGTTCTAGCATAGGTCTGGCCTGCACTTTTTTTTTTTTTTCTTAAATTGAACATCACGCGGCCTCAGTCGCCCTTCTCCTGCTTCGAGAAGCTGCAAGCCAAGAGAACGACTTGAAATAGGTCAAGGTTGTAGAAAGTGGTTCACCTTAACATACAGTACTGTTATATTTTGAGTTATTCTTTTATTCCTTAACTCCAACTTTTTTGTTAGTGCTAGGAAAAAGATGCAAAGAAGAGTAGGTGGAACATTAACTACAAATCCTTAAAGTAAGCTTGCAGAAAGGTGGCACATGATCCTATTAAACACCTGCCATCTGCTGGACCATAAAAAAAAAGAAGAAAAAATCGTCTGAAAATGTTCTGAATAAAATGTGTTGACCTGATTTTTTCCCCCTCCTTTTACTGTACCCTTGAATAGAGTGGTGTTTCATAGCATATTCATAAATATTTAGATTTTTCTACAGATAAATGTAAAAATTAAATACAATCTAAATGCATAAACACCCGCATTTAACCTTCTTGTGTTCATAAATGAGCAGCGAAAGTCCCATTGCTTCAGATAATCTATTTTTATTTCAAGCAATGCAGCATTAATTGTAATAAAAAAATGTAAATAAAAAGATTTAATAATATAAACAATAGTGTTATCAGTAGTAGTGGATAAATTAATGCAAGTTCAGGTTTTAATTAAAAACCATAGAATTTAGACAAACCACAAAAAAAATACTACAGTAAATAGTATAGTACTTTGAATGTTATTGTTCTATATATATATATATATATATATACACTGCAAACCTGAATAAGTTTGCAAAACTTAAAAGAAATTAGGTTACATCAAATTTTTTAAATTACATTTTTAATGTAAAGTAAAGTTTCCAATTTTAAGTAAACAGGACTATGAGTTTTTGAGTTTGTTGTACTCATTCATATTAATCGTTCTTTACTTGCATTATTGAGTATTGAGGTATTAGGCATTTATAAAAAATCGAGGGATGGGTTAGGGTTAGGGTTAACAGGTGAGACCAACTAAACCGTGAATATGTACATTATGGCTCAGAGGTATTACTCACTAATGCTTGTAGAAGATGATATCTATCTAGGATTTTGTGTCAAGCACCTGTGTCCAGTATGTGTGGTGTGCCCTAGATGACCAGCCATATACAGTACAGAATGTGGAGGGGACAAAAGTTTTGTCTCAGGTGCACCCTGTTGAGAAAAGGATGCAACATGACTTTCATCACTGCTGTGGATGTAATGCTAGACAAACTACACGAGTGATCACAGATGAGGCTCATTCACTACATGGTATTTCACCTGTAGAAAGAGATTCCCAAACAGCGCGGCTGATCCCCAAATCCCACATTCTTCTGAAAAATAAATGTGAGAGCTGTCACTCAGTTGACTCGGTCGTTGCTTCTGCATTATTCCGCGTTGAACAAGAACAAAGAGAAGAAAGGGTAAAAGATAGAGGAAAGCTTGGATTCAGCAAGGAATTGTCTGTTCTGCAAAGATCTAAAGCTATAAAGGAAAGAATTATAGCTGTTTTATGCAGGGCATGGACAGGTTTTATCTCCAATCCCAACTTCCTCTGGAATTCAGTCAGTGGCAGATTTTACCCATCTCTCTTTTTTCACACACTCGTTTACATCAAGGTGACAGGAAGTTTCCATGGAGACGGCATCTTTTTTCGAACCAACGTTCACTCGGTGTTGGGGGGACAAGGTTACACACTCCGAAGAAAGCACTATGCACCCCATTGTGTTCACGTGAGCCCATGATTGGCTAGTATCACTTTGATTGATGGGAGAGTGTACGTTTGCCACCCCTCCTTCAATAAAGGCAGAGCTTTCTGCTCCCCAGGGCTTGAACTCTTGATCTCCAGATGATAGGGTGAACACTTTCTGTTGCATCACTCGGGAGCAGCCAGGTGTAATCTTGAAAAGAGATGTTTGACCTTTTTTTCTTTCAGGTCCTTAAGGATTTTATGGTTAGTATAGAGAGTAAAGGAATAATATGTGCTCTCTAGCCGATGGTTCCTCTCCTCTTAGACGAGTTTCATGGCTGATAATTCCCAGTTTCATGATTTCTTTTTCTCCGCAAAGGCTTTCAGGGTTCATCTTAAGCAGGAGTGCTGATGTTTGACCAGAATGGTGTTTTATCTTTTTTTTTTTTTTTTCAAAAGCATCATTCTGAATTCTGATTGCCAGTGCCAACTCATCAGCAGTCTTGTTCTTGTTTCAGGAAATGTATCTGCTTCCCATGGTTAAAAGCATTACAAGACTCCATGCCAGAGGTTATATTATGTTTGATGTCACATACAGAGACCATGCAAATACGAACCAGGTACATAAACGCTGATTAGTTCTTACAGAGGCCAGTGGTATGATTGTCCAGAAGAATATTAGTTTAACCAGTGCCCATAGGAAAATGATACTACTCTGTTCGATAGTACAATGACAATAAAGTTAACGATAAAGTTAGCAGAACAAATTCGATATTTTAAGTAACTGTAACTGTCACCTTAGAGTTCCACCAACTTAAAATCTTTCAGATTAATGATTTTGTGTCTGACGTCATCAGGGCAATAGGGCACTGGTGGCTCAGTGGTAGGTGTTTCATCTGCCATGCGAAGGCCCGGGTTCGATTCCCAACAACTGGATGAAGTGCCTGTCCCAAGCCCAGATAAAACGGGAGGGTTGTGTCAGAAAGGGTAAAACCTGTGCCAAGTTTGTGTGCCGACCGGATTGTCTGCTGTGGCGACCCATTGCCGGGAGCAGCCGAAAGACCAACACCAATTTATTTGATTTGCAACAACTAAAAAAAATTATAATTGCTACTAAATAGTATGAGTTAGGCTACTCAATAATGCAAGTAAAGAACGATTAATATGAATGAGTACAACAAACTCAAAAACTCATAGTCCTGTTTACTTAAAATTGGAAACTTTACTTTACATTAAAAATGTAATTTAAAAAATTTGATGTAACCTAATTTCTTTTTAGTTTTGCAAACTTATTCAGGTTTGCAGTGTATATATATATATATATATATATAGAACAATAACATTCAAAGTACTATACTATTTACTGTAGTATTTTTTTTGTGGTAGCTATCATATGATAAAGATAAAGAAAAGAAGAAGAATTTAAATCATTGTAATTTCTAGACAACTGGGTCAGAGCAACTCCAAAAAACTGCTGCTCTTGTGGGATGTTCCCAGCGGTCAGGCCATACCAAAAGTGATGCAAGAAAGGAAAACCAGTGAACTGGGTGGCCAAGGCTTTCTGATGCACATGGGCAGTGAAGGTTGGCCCATTTAGTCTGGTCCAATATAAGAGCTACTGTCGCTGAAATTGAGGGAAGGTTTTATTTATATATATATATATATATATATATATATATATATATATATATATATATGAAAAAGTTAATAAGAAATAGAATTTTATTGTTTTTGGTGATTAAACTGGGAACCTGGGAAATAAATTAATAAAATAAATAACCAAATAATGTCCTTAATATGAAATCTGTGGTGAAAGTCAGGTGATCTACAAACAACTAGAGATTAAACCAGCTAGAATAAACAGCATAAACAAACAGTTCATACTGTAAATGGCACAGGCAAAAATGTGAAAGCGCATAAGAAAGACTTACAGTATTTGAATGCGGTCTTGTTGGAGGTCTAAGAGAGTGTAGATTGGACAACAAGGACTAACGTTTCCTTTGCACAGTATATAACATTTTAAAAGACGCTCATTGCTCATAAGTCTAATAAAGCTGAGGGTCTCTGCACAATCAAGTTAAATGAGATTTCTTAGAAAAAAATGATTTTTTACATGGAAAAAAAAAACAAGCCTATGTATATTTACATATAATGCCTAATGTATAATGGATTTTCAGTATTGCTCAAGGTTTTTGGGTTATTCTGCTGGTTTGCAGTTTGCAATAGTGGAACACCTATAGTGCAGCAGAAGCATTACGTGAATTTTAGCTGCTGCATGTCTCTGTTCTGTTTATTCTGGGACACAGAGGAGGAAGTGGTTCATGCATGAGTGCAGGATGTTTCATACACAGTGTTGGGATATTTTTATTCCCATTTGAAACTGCATGCCTCGAGAGAGAGAGAGAGAGAGAGAGAGAGAGAGAGAGAGCGTGCGCGAGAGGGAGATACTGTAGAGAGAATTCATATGCTGTAACTTTTTAAGTGTTTTTTTTTTCCTATGATTGGAAAAAATTGCATAATTGCTTGTCCGGTAATGTTGTAACACATTTTAAAATTGTCAATTGTCACGATGTGTTTTGCTTTCTAAAAGGCTGCGTTCTTTGATGTGAGCCGAGACAGTAATGTGTGTTTGGAATGAATGGCTGCCAAGGAGCTCAATAGCACAGCTGACAGCGCTGAGTGGTGATTGGACATGCAATGCAAATAGGAGTGCAGCAGAGCTCGTGGGCCTTCCTCTCTTTCTCACTCTCCCCTAACTCTCTTCTCTCTGTATCAGTTCTCGACAGCTTGAGCTCCGTGCACTGTGGATTTTGCATGTGCATTTGTGAGTGTGTGTGTGTGTGTGTGTGTGTGTGTGTGTGTGTGTGTGTGTGTGTGTATGTGGCATTGGCATGGACCCCGTCCTGAATATTGGTCTGAGATCAGAGAGACGGCATCACTGCAAGCTGTAGTCTCTTCTGTGGATGTTTCAGCGTAGTTACAGATGTCACAGATGACATCATGTGTGCCAGGCAGCGATACGCAGAAAGCTTTTAAACACAAACCTTTACTGTTTAATGAAAGCATAAAATAGCAATAACGTACTATTAAGCTATTATAGTTTCTAGATTTTTAAATGCATAACCCATGCTGAAAAAATATGTCGCCAACTAGAATGACAGAGCTGACTGTTTTTTTTTTTCTCCCTTGTTCTGCACCATTTCTGCTTTCAGTCATCAAACCCCACACATTACAAAATGTTCAAAGATTTTCCCAGAATAAAACACCACACACTTTCTGATTATGCACAGTAATCCGTCTCGATGATCCTCGCAGAACCGGGATTTTTTTTTTTCTTCAGAATTTCCGTTTAAGCAAATGTGACTTGAGATCAAACGAAACATGGCAGATGACAGTTCAGCTTTGGTGATCTGTCTTTCATGCATGGGGACATGATCCGTGCTTTCATACAAGGCATCCCTGAAGCTGAGTTGAAAGTATTGTCCATTTTTAATGTTTACAGTACGATTTGAAATCAGGGTGATGAGGACTGGGTATAGAGTATAGTGAAGAGGTTAAAACTGATTTTTGCACAGAAAAAAAAAAAAGGCGAGCCTAAATCTCTGATTAGCTCTGTTATCGCTGCTAAGAGGAAATCAACCACAAAATCCACTATACACAAGCATTCTGCTGACCAAAAAAAAGTCACATACTCTGTTATTTTTGTTGCACCGCCTTTTGCTTTGATTACAGCATGGCAATTGTTTGCCAAGCTTATGCAGTGCCACAACATTTATTTCCATCCAGAGTAGCATTAACTTTAACTTACAGATGATGAAAGAATCAGATTTCAATGTAAAAAAAAATCCAGCCTATCCCAAAGAATCTCAATAGGAGTAATGTCTGAACTGTGTCGTGGCCAATCCTTATGTCTCATGCTCCATTTGAGCCTGAAGAATCCTGGCATTCCTGGCATTTCGGAATATGCCCACCAGGAAAGGAAAAAAATCCATTGACTGGAAAAACCTGGTTATACTGTACGCTATATTCAGTAGTCAGCAGATCTTGTTTTTTTGGGTGTTGCTAAATGACACACAGAAGCAACCTCAGTCCTCACAGGCATGTATGGTAAGCATCAGGTGCATCACTTCATCTGCTTCTCTTCTGACCCTGGACTCATTAGACCACATAATCTTTTTCAAATGCTCTACAGTGCCCCCTAGTGAACGAAAGCTGAATATTTTTCTCAATTAGCCTAAATGAGAAGTGGTTTTCTTAAGGCTACACAGCTGTTTAGTCCCAATAATTTCTTTTCGCATACCACATACAGTACAGTTTTTTCCCCCCCTAGGACCAATTCAATTTTATTTCATTTGTATAGCAAGAATGCATAGTTATCCGAATTATTGGATTATACAATGTTCCTTGGGCTTTATGAGTGTTTTTGCTACACAGCAGATCAAGTCAAGTCAAGTAGGCTTTTACTGTCATTCCAACAATATCCAACCATATACAGTGAAACGAAACAACGTTCCTTCAGGACCAAGGTGCTACATCCATGCAACATAAATTTACAGTACAAATGACCAGAACTAGCTAGCTAACTAAGAGACCTGATTACTGTAGCTGACTAGCTCAGATATGACAGATTTACATTTAGAAAAATTAAAATTTAACTGAAAACTGTATATTCCTATACAAAAAGAGCCAACAATAGACAACATACAATAAAGTGCATGTGCAGAGTGACAACACAACAACGTAACACGTTTCAATACTTATTGTGGTGATGAGGTACGAGTTGAGGTAGAGGGAGGAGAAGCAGTAAACATTAGACATTCCCAAAGTAGCAGCAATGATGGAAAAAATACTTGTGCAGGGTACAATAAAAAAACAAAAAAAAAACATGCATGCATTGTTTTAGGCGTTTTTAATAATTGCCATTTTTCATACTTAATGTGCACAGGAAATTACCTGTACATCGACTGTAAATGATTATGATCCCATCAAAGAGAATAATCTCCCTTTTTTGTCAACAATGTATAATAATTTATTTACTAATGTAATGATGCTTATAAAATCGACAGTATGTGCATGTGGAAGTAACAGAAGCTGAATAGGACTAAATTCTCTGTACATCAGTTCTGATTAGAGACAAGTTCGTCTCTGTTGTGGAAACTGAACGACCTCTAATACATTACGATTGACTCGGGTTCTAAAGTGCTGTGTGCGATGGGACGAAGTAAGCATGATTTGCTGCTGCCTCATTCCCACGGAGCCTTTCGAATCGGGGCTCTTGAAAAGAAAGTGTAGGCTTTTTACCAATTTACTACGTCTCCGTAAATAAAGAGGTTACTCTGAAGCAGCGCGCTTGCTTACAGTAATGCCGTGTGTAAAGCAGTGTATCTAATACTCTTTGCAGCAAGAACATCTCCTCCTCTCACTTCCATTAGGCGCATCATTACAGTCCTCGCCCTCTCCACACCGCTCCGAACGGCAGCTTATCCGACCGTAAGGCCGAGCAGTAAAAACGTGAGAGCAGCTCTCAAAAAGCATTCTGATTCACTGCTTTTATTTTTTTTCCCCACCTCACCTTTAGAAATGCAAGGCTCTGAACGTCTCACAACACCATGCATGTGTGGCATGGTAGAAAGGACAGAATAACATGGATGTCCTTCAATGAACTGACAGATAAGGTGATGGATTGGATTTCTTTGGCAGATAAATCAAAGCGACAGTAAAAACTGACATATTTGTAGCAGTGAAGGTCACTAGAATAAGCGACCATCATACAATCCGTATGTGCGACACATAGATAAGGCTGCAGGTAATTATTATGTTTATTTATTATTAATAATTGAATAATCTGTCAATGTTATTTTCTTGAGCTTGTTGATAAATGCTACATTTTATTTACTACATTAAACAGGAAAATTGCTCTAAATGTAAAAAGAAACATAGAGAAGCAAGACTATCATGGACATCCTTTGGTCATGGTATTGTAGTGTTCTCCTAAAAATCCTAAAATTAATGGCCAGTAGGCGGCATGGCGGTGTAGTGGTTAGCACTGTCGTCTTGCATCTCCAGGGTCCGGGTTCGATTCCCATCTCTGTGTGCATGGAGTTTGCATGTTCTCCCTGTGCTTGGTGGGTTTCCTCCAGGTTCTCCAGTTTCCTCCCACAGTCCAAAGACATGCAGGTTAGGTTAATTGGCATTCCCAAATTGGCCTGTGTGAGTGTATGTGTGTGTGTCTGTACCCTGCGATGGATTGCCACCCCGTCCAGATAAGAGTGATGTGTCCGTCTTGTGCCCTCAGTCTCCTGGGATAGGCTCCAGGCCCCCTGTGACCCTGAATACAGGATTAAGCGGTATAGATGATGATGATGAATGGTCAGTATTCAACAGACAGATTAAACAGTTTACAGCCATATGACGACAAGTGACAGAAAGGATAAGGAAATTTCCACGTCTATGTATATAACAGTGTTTATTGCTTGCTGACTAACAGGCTACACAGATGTCCCACGCATCCATCAGTCATTCCAGGTTGGATAAGAATAATATTTATTTTACATGAGAAGGACAAATATACCCTCGATGTTATTTTTTACACCATGAAATATTTAGATCACTTCCATGGTGTTTTCATGTCGTCATTAGCTGACAGGAACGCAAATGGCTGCCTAATTAAACTTTTATGACTAAATCTATTTACAGTATGGAAAAAAATAACACCAGAGAGATGGTATGTGCTACTGTACAGTATGTGCTCAAGTCAAACCGGAACTTGTGATGAAATGTCTCTTGAATGAAGAGTTGACATTTACAGAAGACGTCAAGCACGGTATGGTGATGAGACTCTAAATCGCAGCAAAACATCTGAATGCGAAATCTGCAAGCGTTTTAAAGAAGGCTGTACGTCTGTAAATGACGATCCTGGCAGAGGTGGCTTTGAGTCTGCTCTAGTTGTTCCTGAGAAACATTCAGTGGGCACAGGGGGGAAAACCTGATAACAATTTAACGAACTGTCTATGGGAACTATACACACAATCATTCATGAACATAACTTATATATACATATATACAGCAACCCTTTCAGGAATCTTTGAGCCATTAAAGGAGTTCCTGGGAGGCCAGTGTTTCAAATGTGTAGCAGATGGTCGGATGATCATATCCAAGTATTAGTGTGGGATATGTGCATTAGTGTAGCAGGGGATTGCATAGAGAAATAAAGTGCGTTTTTACTCTTATAACGGTGTCCGGGTATTCTGCACAATCAAAAGTCCCAGTTTGACTTGAACGCCCCTCATAATAATGCAAAGTATATGACGGAAAAATGCTTAATCACTTTGATAATCAACCTCCTCCGCTTCAGGCTCTTCAGGATTATCTCCTTTCATTTGTTTAAAACTCCAGAGCATCTAAACACAAGCCTCTTGACTTGACAGATTATTTGATCATTATTTAGTCATCAGTGATTAATTCATTCAGGTCTTTTTTGTTCACAAAATAATACAGAGTTTGTTACATTTTTACAAGTTTTGTCTGATGTCCTCTGTACAGTGAACAAAGTGTTTCAATGATGAGGCGAGTTCTGTAGGCGAAATATTGTATTAGGAAACACATTTTCTCATAGGAAATAATGGAAATGCAGATTATGAGTTCCAGTAACCCATAAAATATTACTAATATTACTGATTTACATCGCTATAATTATATTTTTGCATATAAAAACAATCAAAGCATTTAGAATGAAACATGTAAATTAAGTAAAATATGAAATAATTTGACATTAAACCTGACTTGGCAGCACGGTGGATTAGTGGTTAGCACTGTCACCTTGCACCGTCAGGGTCTAAGTTCGATTCTCATGTGTGCAAGGAGTTTGCATGTTCTCCCCGTGGTTGTATGTGCGTGTTAATGTTGACCAGAGGTCCTGCGACACTATAAACACAATGGTAACCACAGGCCTCCATGGTCCCTACAAAGGTGGATGAATGAATGGAAACCTCACTTAACCTTAATTTATAATTCCTCTTGGCACTGGCTGAAAGTGGCTCCTTTTTATTCGGGCTGACGTGCCTCATAACTTTCTTGGGACCCAGGGTGCTATGTTCTCACTAAATCTTGAACAATATGAAAAGAAAACACACACACGCACGCACGCACGCACGCACGCACACACACACACACACAAAAAAGTTAACTCACTTTGCTTGGCTTTTTACTGTTTTGTTTTGAACAGCTCCCCAATGCACATACACCAAGAGTATGTGCGACTTAGTATCACTCGTATTCCAGAAACGCTTCGCATGCCAAGACAAATTTCTTGCTAAATCTTGGTTCTTAATGCAAAAATTTGCAAGGCGGGGCATTCGTATGATGAGTTTCGACTGTATACATTTTGTGTATATAACTACAAATGGAATTGATTAGGCGGCACGGTGATGTAGTGGTTAGCACTGTCGCCTTGCACCTCCAGGGTCCAGGCTTGATTCCCGTCTCTGTGTGCATGGAGTTTGCATGTTCTCTCCATGCTTGGTGGGTTTTCTCTGGGTACTTCTGTTTCCTCCCACAGTCCAAAGACCTGCAGGTTAGGGTAAATGCTGTTCCCAAATTGTAGTGTGCAAATGAGTGTGTGTGCACCCTTCGATGGATTTGCACCCTGTCCTGTCGTGCCCTGAGTCTCCTGGGATAGGCCCCCCTCGACCTAGATGATGAGTGAGTGAGAGTGCGTCGACATCATCTATACAGCTTAATCCTGTATTCAGGGTCACCTGGAGCCTATCCCAGGGCACAAGGCAGAGTACACCCTGGACAGAGTGCCAATCCATCGCAGGGCACAGACACACACACACTCACTCATTCACACACTATTTGGAACGCCAAATAGCCTAACCTACATGTCTTTGGAATTTGGGAGGAAACCGGAGTACCCAGAGGAAACCCACCAAGCACGGGGAGAACATGCAAACTCCATGCACACAGAGACAGGAATCCAGCCTGGCCGGGGATCAAACCCGGACCCTGGCAGTGCAAGGCGACAGTGCTAACCACTACACCACCATGCCGCCGCATATTTGACTATGTATATATAATTATCTAAATAAATGACGATGAAATCTGACTTTTTTCACTTAGCAAGGTTTTTATCTCTCTGTGGGCAGACTGTTCGCACCACCATGCTTGCTAAACTTGCGCCTTACACAATGCTGGAAGTTATCCGAGGCAAGGTTCAAAAGTAAATAAAAATCATTTTCAGGGCATGCTGGTGAAATGTATTTATGTTTCTTTTGAAGAAGAGGGATCGAAGTATGTTCTGAACAGCAATGCCTCTGCAAGAATTGTCCCACATCACAATTCAACCTCCACGCAAACATGGAAATCCTTTAGTATATTATAAAGAATGTGGTATACAGTATGTTACTTTTTTGGGGAGGGGAGGGTTTCCTTAAAAAAAAAAGAAAGAAAGAAAGAAAATTCTGTGTCCTCAAAGTCCCAGCATGATCTCGGCGCATCTGTGCAAAGAGTTTCTATTTCTTTCCCTCCGTTCGTTTGAATGACTCATGCCTGCTAGCTCTGCAGGATCCCCTGCTCTTTCAGAAACAAAGGTGACACCCTCAGGAAGGCAGTGTTAACATCCGGTTTGACAACCTCATCATGCCTGCGCGTGTAGGCGTATGTGTGCATGGGAGTGTGTGTGTGCGACTCACTGAGTGTCTTCAAGCCTGATGAGACTGTAGATCACGCCGCCTCCGGTTCGATCAATTCCTGACCTGATATTCTCTGGGCCAGACTTTTCCCTTTTCTTATCTAGCAAAGGCACTGGAGCAAAACTGCTGGAGCTGACCTCCTAGCTCAACACAGACATTTAATCAGCCCCGAAATACTCTTCACTCTTCGGAACAAAGTAGATGTTTAGATCGGCGAAATGTCCAGGTCTTTCTTTTTGTTTAAGTTGTAATGCAGAACAGCCCACCGAAATATCTGTCAGTGGTCAGCATTCTAGGGGCAACTAATGACGCCACACTGATTGTTTTAGTCGCACTGATTGAAGTATCGATTAATTCCATTTCTTATTTGCATTTTAATCTGCTACTCAACCAGGCATGCGCTGCATCACATATGTCGGAAATTTGCTAATCCATTTAAGCCTGTAGTAATCAGGTTATCACGAGGTAATGCTCAACTGCTGGAATAACCTCTAATGAAAGCGGGTCTGAGAAATATATGTACTGTATAATCATAATCACACAGGAAGAAGTGTTTTGCAATGGGGATCATCAACGACAATCATAATGGCATTGTACCCAAGGATAGTGTACAAATGCATTTCAGTGTATAAAAGCATACAGCATAATGTTAACACCTTAACACTGCATACAGTATCATTCTCTTTATGCCTGTGGGGAGCTAGCCTGTCTTGTCCGTTCATACAAAAAAGCTAAAGTCAGCACAACGCTGAACATAGCCGGCCATGCACTGGACCAGACAGGCAAAGAACCCAATGCTGTAGATCCAGATGGATCCTCCAGACTCCCCATATCCCAATCCATTCAAGCGCCCATACTGTACGATGCGCCCAACAAGTCCAATCCACAGAGGCCACACCCAACACCCCACAGGATCTCTCCAACGTCCTGGTGCTAAACACCACTGCACAGGTCTTGTGTGGTCATGCCCTAAGCGGGATATGGGGAACCTACACAATATTCGTTCACTGTAATGTTACATTATGGCTGATCAGTGTATAATAATAGCAATAACATTTAAAGAAGTTAAATTCACGTTAGGCGGCACGGTGGTGTAGTGGTTAGCACTGTCGCCTTGCACCTCCAGGGTCCGGGTTCCATTCCCGGCCAGGTTTGATTCTTGTCTCTGTGTGCATGGCGTTTGCATGTTCTCCCCCATGCATGGTGGGTTTCCTCCCAAAAACATGTAGGTTAGGTTAATTGGCATTCCCAAATTGGCCGTAGTGTGTGTGTGTGCCCTGCGATGGATTGGCACCCTGTCCAGGGTGTACCCCGCCTTGTGCCCTAAGTCTCCTAGGATAGACTCCAGGTCCCCCGTAACCCTGAATACAGGATAAAGCTGTATAGATGATGAGTGAGTAATTCACATTGTATTCCATGAAAAATGAACTTTTTTTTAATTAACTGCATTTAAATTAAAAGATCTTTTCAAATCTCTAATTTATGATCACAGAATGATTTAGGGCTTTTAGTTACTAGGGTTTACATCACCTACATTGCATCCTCTCCTGGAGCCCATTAGAAGGAAAGTGAATGTAGATAAAAGAGAGCAATCCTCCAGGCTGATTAAATGGTTCGATTTTTTTTATTCTAGTATGCCACAAATTGATTGTAATTTTCTATAAATAAATCCAAAATAATGATCGCAGTAATGCGTTCAAATCGGTGTGCATGTGACACAAACATTAACAAGGAAGGGAATGTAGGGAAACTTGCTACAAACTAGCTTCGGTCTAGATTACACATACTATACAATCACAATACATTTCTCTTATTGACAGCGGCCAGATTGAAAGTGCCTAGATGCTGAAACATCTGGCTGGACAAAAAAACAGAGCTCTCAATTCCCATAATGCAATAGCAATCTGTTATTGACAGTGTTACAGGGAGCTGTTGATTTTCCCGCACAGTCTGGTGGAGAGATGACAAGCGTTTCTTGTTTGAATCTGCTCCACTTCGGACTCCGCCGATGTCTAGCTGATTTATAACGACCGAGCAATTATGCATCTGTCAGTTCTGTTCGTTTAGAGAACCTGCCGCTTTAAAGCACAACCACTTCAACTTGCTTGGGGACGTTTTAATTGGTATGGCCTGTCCACCGCTCTGTAAGTGCTGTTATTTTTCCAGTGACAACAGACAGCGTGTGGTCTCCCGTGCATCGTGTCGCACCTGTAGCACAGGCTGTAATGCGTACTGGAATGTTTAAGCTCCAAGGCACTATACACACGCTGTCCTCAGATCAAGGTTACAACCCAGTACTGTGGTTGTTTATCTGCAAAGCAGATTATGAGGGTCGGGTCTTCTGATGAGGCCTGAAGCGAAGGTCATACACAGTTCTGGCCAAGTGGAATTAGATATTCATATCGTTCCTGTCATAGACAGAGCTGAATAGGATGAGGACAAAAGTCACAAATACCTGTAACCGCACATTTCCTAGGGCTTTTTTTTTTCTTCCTGTTACGAATTTTGGCCCTGAGATTTCAAGACAAGATGAATGTGTGTCGCTTCTATAATGAGATTTTCTTTGTTCTTTGTTCAGCAGAATTTTGAGTTGTTCCCAACTCAGCCAAAGTTGCCCATAAACAAACACAATGCTGCTGGTCAAAATGTAGCTTACAGTACATGGTTCCTGCTCATTCATTCTCTATACTGCTTATTCTATACCGGGTCACAGGGGGCCTTTAGCCTATCACAAGGGACTTGGGGCACGAGACCATCGCAAGGCACATTGACAAACTGAAACACTCACCCGCATAATATGGGCATTTCGGGAATGCCTAATCCTGCATGTCTGGACTGTGGGAGGAAACCAGAGTGACCACCGAAGCACGGCGAGAACATGCAACCTCCGTACACCCAGACTCAGGTCAGGAATCTACTCTGGAGTTGCGAGGCCACAGTGCTAATCACCACTCATCATGCCTCCTGAAAGTTTGCCAAAACTTATATATATATATATATATATATATATATATATATATATATATATATATATATATATATCCTAATAGGAAAAATCCTAATAAGTTCTTAAGAAAATGTACTATATGTAAAATAATAATTCATCCCAAAGTGTTATATAGGGAACGGATATAGATGTTGGCCGAATATAGATTTCTTCTTCTCACTTTTAATAAAATTATCGTCTCTGTGTCTGCACATCCAGAATCTGTCATGTCAAAAAAAAACAACAACAACAACATAAAACGTCAGCACACACCGATTCGTTCCATAAGTGCATACACAGCAGCAACAGTTTCATCGAAAGTGAGGATGGTCTAGAAGATCTCAAACATTTTCCTAAACCTGGGTCTGTTATTTTCAAGTGAGTCACCTTAAGAGTAATTTGTAAAATAGCAAATTTATAGCTCTGTTACACTAGGGTTAACCCTGAAAACTCAAGTGGCAATACTGTTGGCATAGTGATTCAAATAATGGCTAAAACTCTCTGGGTTTTAAAGGCTATCTTTCTTTTATAGGATTTCACTCCTCCAAATGACAGTATGAGGTGCAGTGAATATCATGTGACCACATTATTAAACAAGCGCACACGTCAAGACCTTTAACAAAGCTGCAAAGTGACCACATAATGTATCATTTAAGATAAATACTGTCGCCATGCACTTCCTTTCTTTCATCTACACTATTTAGATAAACTCACTGATTTGTTTAAAATAAGGAAATACTTTGGGAATTTGAGGCCTTGATTAGATAATTACTGCACCGATTTACTGTATATGTTTCAGCTGGCAACAATTATTTAACCCTAACTGATACAGTGAGTAGCTTTTCAGTTCTTATACAGCCATCTCCTGTAGTCATGGAAACGATGCTACTGTGTTCCAGAAGGGTCAAATTAGTGGCATAATTAGTGGTGAAGTTGTATCATAAAACAATCAATGGTAGAAATTACTGTACAGCTGTGATGTTAACAGTGAAAGCAGGAGCATTTCCACACAATGTGACGAGAACGCAAAGCAGCAGGACTAAACAGCTGTGTGGCCATAAGTAAATCACTTAGCAGATCACTTATCACTTAAATCAGACTTAACCAAAAAAAAGGTCATGTGGTCTGATGAGTTCAGATTGATCTTATTCCAGAGTCCTGTGCATCAGGTTAAGAAGAGATGAGCATGAAGCTATGCATACTGCCCACTCTACACACCTCTGGAGGCAGCGTTATGAACTTCAGTTGGTCAGGTCTAGACTGCTGAATGTTATGCGGCAATAAAATGAAGTCAGCTGATGACCTGAATGTACTGAATAACCAGGTTTTGACATCAATCTTCCCTGTTTGCACATATTCCAGACTAAAATGTTTACATAAACAAGTTTTTTTTAAATATGTTTAATATATATATATATATATATATATATATATATATATATATATATATATATATATATATATATAAGAGAAGAAAAATTATTTTTCTCGAACTTTGAGGTTGGGTTAGGCTCCCCTTTTTTTTCCAGATAAATTCCATCTTCCTCATTATGATTGGTGAAAAGAATTGTCTCATCTATTTTACATCTGATTTTATATTTTGTCTACGCGTGTATTGTTTACATTTCAGACTTCATATACACCCTGGACATTAAAGTATCCTGCTATCCAAATCTGCTGCTTTTATTACCTCATTTTATCTCTATTCATGGCTCCATGGAAGTGATATATGGATTTATATATGGATTCTGTGGACTCATTTGAAATGTACTGTCTCCGAGCATGAGTCGGGTTTCTTTGTTATTATGCTAACCCCGTTATCTGTCTCTGCTCGTAAGATAGCTACAGTATGCTCAGTATGGCCATCACCTTCCAGTCCCTCATAAAGTGTATCTTCCCTTGGCACACACATAGTTTTTCACACGTCCTGCCCTCTGGCAATCCACTTGTCTCTGATTACAGTATGTGCTGTTAGCATTCTGTTAAATTTAGTAGTGCGTAATCACTATACTTCACTTCTGAGCTTATGATGTTAGCTGGACTCCAGGTACACACACACACACACACACACACACACGCTGTATGTGCTAGGGCCAGAGTTCGGTTTCACTTCATGTCCTTGTAACTCCACAGTGAATGAGGTCTTGTCCTGTCATTTGGAACTAAGTTCTGATCAAGGAGATACCGTGGTGAAACGGATCAAGACAAACAGTAGCTACAGTGCCATGAAAAAGTGTGTGCCCCATCCTGAATTTTTTTTTTCTGTATATTTGTCACACTTGAATGAGTGAAATCATTAAACAAATTTTTATATTACACAAGTATATACAAAATATACTTTTTCTATGATGGTTTCATTTATTAAGGGACAAAAGCTGTACAAACATACCTAAAAAATGGCCCTAAATGAACTGTGGTTTTTAGGAAGCTGATTAAAATTTTACTAGCCACACACAGGCCCGACTACTGCCAGACCTGTTGAATCAATACATTACTTAAATAGAATCGGGAGTATAAGGGGGAATAAGCTCAGTGGTTAAGGTTTTGGACTACAGTTCAGAAGGTCACAGGTTCAAACCCCACATCCACCAAGGTACCACTGTAGGGCCCTTGAGCAAGGCTCTTAACCCTCCACTGCTCAGATGTATACTGAGATGCAAATGTCACTCTGGATAAGGCTGTCTGCCTAAATGAAGAATGCTAAAAGATCTCAACAAAGGAACTGACAGGAACCATCTTATTTGGTGTCATCTTTGTGTTATATTAAAATTAGTTTGATGATCTCAATCAAAGTATATCAAACATGACATCCTATGTTGACTTTAGACCAAAGGATGTGGCATGCATGTACAGTATACACACAGTATATATAGTAGTTAACCACAGTTACATATACTGTATAGTAGTTTTAAGTAATTATTCGATTCGAACATTTTAATGCAGGTTTTTATGAGGGGAAAATGGTGCAGGAATTGTAGAGTCATTAAGATGCAGAGCATTTTGTGAGTTCAAGTTTCTTAACGTTTCGACGAAGAGAAAGATGAGACAGTGTGTGGAAAAAAACTAACAATTTGATTTATTACAAAACATGTAACACCCCCCATAAAAAAATAAAAATAAATAAATAAATAAAAGATTTCCATGCAGTAAGCCTTGCCTTAACGTGACCCCAAGGTAATTCGGTGCACAAAATTATCCAATTAACATCGCAGACACAAACAGCATCATCCAGCCAGTATAAACTCCTGTGCTGTTCAGCATTTATGCCTCACGCTGGCATTTTAATAATAGTGCTTTATTCTGTTTGGTCTGCGCAACTTGCTGTGCAGCAAAACGGCATGGCTTATTAGCCAGCAGCCAAGTGAAGGATATAAAAGCGTGCTTTCCAAAGCGAGCAATTGCGTTCAGTCAGCACTTGGGTTTCCACATCTATGTAGTCAGCGTGCCGCTATGCTCTGGCAGAAGAAGCCCACACGCACTAATAGCTGATGGTGTGCAGCCAAAAGCGGATGTAAGCCACTCATTCAGCCCTGCCACTCTATTCAGCCAGAAAATGATTTTGTTGAATGGGGAGAAAATAGCAAACAATACCGGCGCAACAAAACAGCAAATTAATGGGCCAGACGGTAAAGATCTAAATTACAATGTTACAAGTACAGGACTCTCGTGCAAGGCAGAACTGCATAAGAAAGAAAAAAAGTTGAGTTTCAGTTTGATAGTAATTTAAAATACAATGAGTTCTACTATTAAATGCATTGTATGAATTGTATAGACTGTGATTTTCATAATTATGCACTTTTAGCCACCATTGACCTCACAATCGGTTACATAATAAGGCTTGATTTGCTATTAGCTATTATTCTCTGGTGGTGGCACCAAGTGGAATAAAAAAAAAAAAAATTATCAGAAACAATTGTTTATCAAGTGGTTTTGGGATCGCACTGTCTTTATCCACCATGCCACAATATTCTAATGTTTAGAAGAGCTGAACTCAGGCAGGTGGTTGCCAGGCATCATGTGTTATTCCTGGTGGATTGTTGGTAAAATGATTCACTTCGATATTTAGCCTCCGTCAGAAAAGTGTGCTATATGGAATCGTGACGTGAATTCAGCGTACCTTTGTATATTCATGCCACGTACTGTATTTCACAAATGCCAAAACAGGTATGATGATTTTTCATTCAAGGTGGTTCAGCTGCGGTTCAATGTTAATATTACAATGAATGAAATACCATATTGTTCATTGTCTTCATGATATAATAACCATGTATATGAGGTACAGAGCCATGTCATAACAGATACCAGAGTCTGTGTAAATGGCAAGTCTTATTAATTATGGTACATTTGGGTGATGGTTGCAGAATTTAAATCAGATATGCAATTTATAACTATGATTAAAATTCGACTGAAATGCCATCATCATCAAAAAAAGTAAAAGAAAAAAAAAGAAAATGCCACCTGAATGGGAAATGAAATTTAATATAACTGATTGAATCATGCGTTGTTTGATGTGAAGGTGATAGCAGAGGTCTCCAACCAGCTTTATTACTGGTCCCCCTTGTGCTGGCAGAGTGAAATAAACAGTGCTGACAGCTTTAGTACCGGAAAGCCTGACTGTTCCTGCATGACCTCAATGTGCTATTGCTCGGGGAATATGAGAAATGTTACAGTGGAGCTGGTGGCAACGACAATCCTACAATATTTAGATCCGCTGATGTCCGCACGGCAAAGGACGCCAGGCTGTGATGGATTTTCTGGCCCATGCAGGAATGTGCAATGTTGTGCTGAACAAACCTGAGTCTGCAGACACATAACATGCACAACAAAGAGGAGTGAGCGAGTGGATCCTAGTGGTGCGACAGTGACAAATACCCTTGGCTCTGCTGCTGGCACATATATAGAGAAATGGGGAACGGTGAAAAAGAGAGAAGGCGCGAGTGTACAGCCGAGGGAGAAGAAGCAGTTAAATCAAATACGGGTGTGTGGGTTTTCTAAGCCAAACAGGTTATTCTAGCCTGTGTATAATTCACCGCACAGATGAAGGTTTTTACTGCCGGCTTTCTATATTCTGGCCAGCAAGGATCAGTAAATCTGTCAGAGAGAGGAAACCTCATTTGAGCCCTGTAATCTCATTTGCCTTCTTCCATGTGGTGATGACAGGCCGCTGCCGCTGCTCCCCTCAACATCCCCCAAATCCACCAAGTCTACATGAGCCAGTGAATCAAGCATAAAAAAAAAAGTTGATCTGCCATCCTGGAATATTCTTCATATCTGATATCAGGAAATGTTTTCAAGTCGGTTATCTGCAAATGTTTTAAGGGCGTAATGGAGTCCTTATCTCCATTTTGCACTTGGAAAATGAAATTATGTGTGGCAGTAAAAGTTACACAGAGCTGAGAATACACATTTCCATACTGTATCGGTGTTGTAAAGGGATGAGGAAATGCAGTTCTAGAACTGGATGTACATTTAGTCATGGGCATGTTTTTCATTTGAGTCTGTTCAGTTGATGCTAAGCAGGAGGCTCCAACCATGTCAAGAAATTTTCATATCAGAATCACCGCCATATTACAAATTTCACATTAATAAAATAAATGGTCAGAGTGGTCCAATAGGTAATTCTACAAGATTTTCAAACATTTTTGGACCATTCATTAAATAAGCAAAAATAATAATTCGCCCTCACCACAGAGCACATACAGTATTAGTCATTTGGCTAGGATATACCAGTTTCCTCCAGGTACTCCAGTTTCCTCCAACAGTCCAAAAATATGCAGATTAGACTATTTGCCTTTGCCATATGGCCCGTAGTGTGTGAATGTGTGTGTGTGTGTTAATGTTGACCAGAGACCCTACCACGGTTGTAAAAATGGGAATAAATACAAAGGTCACCACTGGCCTTTATGGGCCCCAGTTTGATGGATATAATATTATGTTATATTATCACTCACTCACTCTTCATCTATACCACTTTATCCTGTAGTCAGGATCACGGGGACCAGGAGGCTTAGGGCACGAGACCACCTTGGACAGGGTGCCAATCCATCACAGGGCATACACTCATTCACACTATAGGAACACCAGTTAGCCTAACCTGCATGTCTTTGAACTGTGGGAGGAAACCCGCCAAGCACGGGGAGAATATGCAAACTCCATGCACACAGAGACGGGAATCAATCCTAGCCGGGAATTGAACCCAGGCCCTGGAGGTGCAAGACGACAGTGCTAACCACTACACCACCGTGCCACCTTACATCATGTTGTATTATTGCATTTTATATATAGTAGTAGTAGTGCTGCATAATTAGTCCCACAAAAATCTAACTCGGAATGTGGACATTACAGGTTATATATGCATAGTTGTGAATTTATGTATGTATTTTAAGGTGTTAAATACATATTGGCAAACGTCCTTTCAGTGAAATCATTTGTGCCATTATCTGCTGTTAGCCTAGATAAATATGTTTGAATACATTTAATAGTTACTTGTAACAGTTTAAATTCCAATCACAATATATGTAATATATGTAGTATAATAATACTACTACTCGTACTACTACTAATTAGAATAATATTGGACTGCTATATTGGACTACTAAATAATAATAATAATAATAATAATAATTATTATTATTATTATATTAATAATAATAATCATCATCATCATCATAATGAACTAATTATTATTATTATTATTATTATTATTATTATTACAGTTTCATTCCGGAAGCATGCTCGTACATCAAAGAGATTACTAACTTTTGAGCATGATTGTATGCATTTTGTATCCCTTGCCTGACCTCGACAGCTCCCTATTTGTAATTTCTAAATGTGATTCCTTTTCTTAAACATTTATTTAAATGTAATCAGGGGGTGCGAGCAAATTTGGACTGTTTGTTACAAGTAATTTTCAGTGTATGCGTACTGAGCAGTAAGTAATGAGTGCAGTCTATCAGCAAGCACTGCAGGTGGAAAAGCATGAGCATCATGCTGAAATGTCAGTGTATGTGGCTTGCTTTAGCATTTTCTGGAGTTCAGCTGATGGAGTAGTCTAGTTTATTTCTCATCAGTGTTGATTAAACATCTATTAAACATTGATTATGAGAAGTCTCACTGATAAGCAGAAAGCAGAGTTACTGTAGCTTTCCTGGCTTTTTTCCCCTTGATTTTCTCCTCGCAGTTTCATCCAACAAAATTCGAGCTCTGACTCGATGACGAGCGGTGACAGCACATTCGGTCTACTTTTGCCAATTGCGGTGTGAGTTCATTGTAAATGTAGCCCATTAAGGAAAATGAATGTCTTCTGGTTTCTCGTGCTTCACATGTGGTTTTATTATTCATGTTTTGTGTTTTTTTTTCTACTTATCTAACTCCAGGTAGTGAGGACCTGGCGGACTGCGGATTGGTCACCTATTCAAATAATATCTTTTAAATTTGAAGTCGTGGTGTGTATGATAAGGGTTTTGAGAAATTGTGGTTCCTTAGTACTTTATACCTTATTTCACTTTTGAAAATTCTGAGTGAATTCATAGTCATAAAGTAATTGTAACCAGTTCTGACTTATTATTTCTTTACTTAGGAGTGCCATTTAAATGGTGTGCTACTGCTAAAAAAGAAAATAACAGTAGCTAATGATGCTGCAGAGCCCTATTTGTCTGACACCTCTCCCGATATTACATTAGCAAAAAGGTCACAGATCATTACATGCTAGCTGAACATATTATTAGTAACTAGCGACGCTGTAAAGCCCTATTTGTTAGTATCATGATAGGCAAAGCTTTGAATCATGGTTACCCATTTCACTACAGTATACCATGAACCAACAAACAATAGTTGTAGGGTACAGAATAAATATTTGTAGGACTTAAAATGTATGCATATTCTGCTATAAATTTTAGATAAAGAATATGCTCACTGTACATCTTCTGATGTGGCTCCAGCAAAAGGGACAAGGCAGATATTGTCACAGGAAGTTGGAGGGAGGCGGAACAGATAAAACAGTGTCACTATAATATTTTAATGTTCCGCTTAACTTTATAGCACATTTGAATTTTGAACATTTTGAATGATCGTGTCATATTAAAAAAAATTTTTTAGACGTAACCTGATTGAGCCATCTCTACCATTTGGTTGAAGTATGATATGCTAATAAAAATGGATGCTGTATTTTTGCCGACTTTTTCCTGATTATTTGATTCACTGATTAGCTGATTGTAAACATATTGATACATTTACGATGAAGCAACATCCCAGCCATTTGGAAGATGAATCATAAATAAATGCCTATTAATGCCCCTAGGAACAACAAAAAAAAAGAAATTTCCTTGCTTTTTTTTCTTGGTGAGGATGTTAAAGCGTTAACGTGATATGCAACAGGCTCATTATGATATACTGTATAGTACCATGTGAAAGTCTTAAGCAACCTTTCATTTCATGCTTCTAAAGAGCCAGACTTTCTTTTATTTTTAATGTAGCTTTGAGGGCTTCCTGAAGAAGTTTTTGGCTCTCATTTTTGGGATTATGATTAGTATACTGGCGATGCTGAATGCTTAGTGGTTGGAACAGACGAGAGGGGAATGAGGTTGCTTCTGAGGTTGTTACGTAAACCATTATAATTATTTATTATTAGATCACTACCAATGGTCAAGACTTTTGCACAGTACTGCATAACTTATTCACCATGGTGTCCTTGTTATGGCATGGCATCCCATTTACGTGGGGTGTATTTTTAGGCACCATGCACACACAAATTCAAACACTCATTCATGTAATAATTATTGTATTTATACTATTGACTGTTAAAAAAAAGGAATATCCCAAACTCTGCTGGGTTTTCACCCCTGAGTGGCACAGTGGTAAAGTGCTCGTCCTATCATCTAGAGATCACTGGTTTGATCCCTGGGTGATGCTGTAACCTCTCGCAGCCGAGGGTTTAGAGAGAGCTAATTGGCCCAGCTCTCACAGCGGGGTGGGATGAGAGGTGCTCTCACATTAAGTATGGTTCTACGGCCAATCAGGGCCGTCTTCGACCCTCCCGTCTGAGTGATGTTAGTAGCCTTAATGTGGGGGCGCCCCTAGTGACGGGGAGGAATTGGATACTGCTTCAAGCTGCCACTTTTGTCCACATACTCAGAAAGATAAATTCAGCGATGGACTTTGTACTTACTTGGAATTTAGTTTAAAAAATGCACATTCTTTTTTAATATAGATTTTTTTTTGCCAGCTATGAAAATAAGCATCCTTGTGCATGTGCCCAGTAGGCCCGTTTGGTAATCTGCCCTTGGCCATGAGTCAGCCATGTATTGTTTTTGTGGAATATCTATTTTCCGCCTTCCTTATCTTAGTCCATCTCAAGGAAAATATGTGAGTGCAGGTAAATCCTTATTAAGAATTTGTTCTACAGCAAACCTTAATGCTAAGTCGGTTGCTATGATAATCCTGTTCTTTCAGTAACCTAGTTATAAGAATTTTTCATTCATAATTAGGCATCGCACTAACAGTGGTCCCTTTTCATATTCCTCCTGGACGTTTCTGCTGGCTCGCCATGCCTAACACGTGTTTCAATGTTTGGCGAATGCAGCATGTTTGAAATAAAAAAAAATAATAAAAAAAATAAAACATTTTTATTCTGATGTGCCATCCTTGTCCTTAAATCCTTCTTTGAAGCATGTTGTTGAAATTTAAGCAGAATAAATACTCCTAAAGCAATTGCTTGCAAGAAGGAATGGAGATAATTACAGCTGGTATTTGTCAAGACAAAGCAGAAGTGTATTGGGCTTTTAATATGACTGCAGGGGTATCTAGCATGACAAGTCTATTTAAGTAGCTGCTGTGAATTCAACAGGAACAGCTCATTACGGCATAGCATTTGCGCCTCCACTGTAGAGGATCTCCATGGCGATTAGAGCATGCAAGAGAGCCCGGGAGAGAGCATGTTGGTGCGGGGGTGTTTTTTTTTTTTTTTAAATGGCGAAATGTCGTGTAGTCGGTAATTTAGTCTACTTTACATTCCTCTTCATGAGCTGCATCAGAAATGATTCATTAACAACTATATTTAAATCTAATGATAAACAAAGTAAAACTTAAGGATTTAATATAAAAAAAAAAGATATCACATTATTAGTATTTCTAAATGAATATTTTCAGTGGATACTGAACAGCATTTCGCGCCCATAAACTCTGCCTATACTTGCCTATATCTTTTTCTCTTTTTTTTTTCTCTCTTAATACGAAACGGATATTTTTTTATCAGATGGGGTACCTTATCAGTTCTTTATTATCTTTAATAGCTTGTGTGCTCGATTATGATCTGGAATAGAAATATCCAATAAAATATTCTGTACGGTTTGAGCAATGCTCTGTCTTATTTCTAGGTAATAAAGTCTGAGCAGACTTGCAGTCAAGGTCAGAATATGTCTCTCATTTTACAAGACTATAAAGCTAATACTTTCGGAGGAAACTTTGCCAAAGCAAAATATTAGCTGTAGCCGTGCCATAATGAGATAGCTGTCCTTAAAAGTTTTAAAAGTCACACAGATTAATCAGAGTTTTAAAAAGGTACTAATGTAAAGCAAGCCCTATGACTATGTAATGCATAGAGTACTGTATATACTCATTATACTCTTGCATTAGACCTGGAGGAAAGCTATGGATTATAGCTGATCATTGGGATCTAACTTTTCTTAAGAACTAATAATCATTTACTGCAGATCGGTTTGTGTTGGTCAGGATATTGACATCGCATTGACAGATGACAGACGGATCCTTGAGCTCCTGTTAGATATTGCTTAATGTGATCAGTCTCTGTCTCTTGGTTGGATGCACAATAGTGAAGAATAGCACAATAATACACTCAGAATCTGTTTAGTTCTTTAACTATTTATTATAATGTTATATGAATAGTTTGATAGCAATATGAGAGAACTTTTTTTTTGTGCATGTTTTTTTTTTTTTTTTTTTTGGAGTCACAAGGTTGCTAATAGGCACACATGCAGACATATTCTGTCCTAATTGTTTGTGTTTATAAGTATGAATTTTGTGTGATTTTGCAAAAAGCCATACCTCCATCTCCTGCAGTTTTGTCACAATGGATAAATCAGCCTAAACTCGTGTTTGTGGTCATTTAGTTCTGCACTTTAGTATCAATAATAGGTTGGCTGCATTTTTGTAAAAATAGAGCACAAAGTCATGAATTGGTTTATGATTTTGTAGTGAGTCAAAAAGCAAATAGTGAGGGTATATCAGATCAAGGAAAAAGTGTTGAGTTCTGTTGCGCATGAAACTTTTTCAATTATTGTACAAAGTGTGTTGAGCATCATGAGAAGCCATATAAAAAATACAACAACAACAACAACAACAACAACAAAAAAAAAACATTTTACAGTTTACAGCATTGTCCGCCCCTGGAAAGGAACACAACTCCCTAAAACAATTCAGGTATGCACTGTATGATGACCGACCATGTGTCCGTCAATCTTCCTGTAGGTTTTATAATATTACAGCGGACAGAACCAGAAAAAAACAAATGCAACGGCTTTAAACACACTGTCTCTTGTACATGCATCACTCATGATGACCCAGATGCAGCTAAACCAGCAAGTAAGAGAATTTGGAAATAAAACAAAAGGAAAAGGTTATGCAAAGAAATTACTTATCTACAGACATGATGTCATACTTAGTTAAAAACCTGAAATTTAAATGTTTTAATATTATAAAATAAAATGACATTTATAGCGTTTTGCTATCACACTGTTCATACGTAGACCGAGGTAACCCCAAAGTAAACTGGAAAAGGTGTTATGGTTGGCTCAGACAGTTCCTCAACCTCCACTATTCCCTTGAGTTCCTAATCAGTTGGTCTAAACCAGATATGTGCATTAAAAATGTTAAGAAAAAATAATAATAAATAATAATAAAAAAACATACTGTATATACTCTTTTCTATTACAATTTAAACCAACAGTCACTGGAGATGCTGTAATGCATTGCTCAGTGCCACACTGTTCATTCATGACCTCTTGCTCACCCCTGCTTGGAAGTAAAAACCTTCCACTTCTGACCTTATTGTTGTGTCTCATGGGATCTCGGTCACATGCACATCTCTAGTCTCATCTCAATGCCCTTGAACTTTACGGGCGAGTGTTCTTCACATTTTTATTTTTATCCATTTAGAATACATTATTTGCCAGTTTAAATAATGAATTGATTTGTGGTTACTTCCCTTTGTTACTGTATGCACACTCTAGAGTATGTAGTTGCATTTCTTACTTTCTGTATAGCTGCTCAAGAAATTCGGCATAATCTTCTTGAAGGACTGAGACGTAATGTCTTAAAGTATAGTACAATGACATCGAATTTCTATGCTCGCAGAAATGTGTTTTTGAGGTAGAGGAGCGTTTTATTTAAAAACAGAAAGCACTTGGGTATGAAAAAAGAAGCCAGACGTCTAGACAGCTGCCGGATTCTAGAGTCTGGTAAGTTTTCTTATCCATTGTGCACAAGACCGGGGCTATAGCATTTGTTTACAGTTGTGTTTTTTGTTTTTTTTTACTTGTCAGCCGTCCTGAGAGAAACGTGCTGGTCTGTAAGTATGATGATCTGAGAGAGCAGTTGGAGGATTTCTGAAAACCAACTTTACCCAAAAGATTAGGGTGAGATCTGTGTTTGGAGAGGACATGTTTGTTTGCTGCAAGGGTGGCTTATTTCAAACCATTTTATTTCCACTCATTAACTGTCTGGGTGACAAAAATTCACGGTAGCTTAAGAAATAGTATGTAAAAATAATATGTAGGGTTTTTTTTTTCTTTGGATGTTAATATGCACTGTCATGATTTAATTTAATTTAATGATGTTAATTGAATAATCAGGGTTAAAAACGACTTGGCTCCACAGGGCCTTGGGGTCTGGCACCAGAATTGCCAGTGGATCCTTTGGTGCTGTGGGGTGTCGGGTGGGGCCTTCATAGCTTAAACCTTTTTCTCCAGTGTATCCCATACTGTAGGTGATCAATCAGACTACGATCTGGGGAATTTAAACGCTGGTCGGGAAGTCTTGCACTCTTTGCCTGCTCGGTCCCACGTGTGACGTACAGTACTGTGGTGCACTGGGTGTTCTATCGCCTTTCTGTCTTGGCCAGAATTGACTATTTTATCGATGTGTGCTGCATTGGCTTTTCTGTGGGATCGGACCAGGCAGGCAAGCCTTTATTCTCCCCACAGGTAAAGCTGAGCCTTGATACCCATGATCCTGTCACCTGGTATTTACTGGTATATCACTGAATCATTGTTAATGTGCTAATGTAACGTGCTGTTAATGTTATGGCTAATCAGTATTGCAAGTAAACATGTAACAGGTGATTGCGCTCCAGTCATTCTGTTATCTGTGAAGGTTGTGCAAAGCAAATGCAGGAGTTTTTATTTTGGTGTTGTTGTTCAGGTACAGTACACAGAAGTTTTGTTTATTAATCTAGCCTTTCTAGGAATTTGGCATGGCATAAATGCAGTTTAGAGGTGAGGAAGAGCAGAGAGGTGGATGGAGATGGAGAGGGGAACAAGCACAAATGAGAAAAAAGAAAATCTTGTTTAAACAAGAACATCCTAAAGTTTGATATCAGCATTTATAACAGAAAGCCTCTGCTTATTTTTGCAGAGTTCAAGCAGCCAGTAATTAATGATACATGTTACAGTGTTATTTTTAGCAGGAAATGAAGTGACTTCACTGGGTTAACGCAGAGCTCATACTGTATATTCCACAAAGGACTGTACAGTATATTATCGCTATCAGACACTGAAATAACTGGCCATTTGGGCTGAGCTATACAGTAGGAACCTTAGAATTATGGATTTGTGCCAGCAAGGTACGAGATTAAATCTAAGGATTGGTAGATATCCAGGTGCAAAGCCTCATTACTCCTACCTGCTTTATGCTTGCATTTTATTTAAATGAAGCTAAATTATATTGACAATATGTTTGCAACCAAGTCACTTCGGATTAAAGTACCCCATGTGATGAAAGCAAAGGAGGATATAAATTTGGAAAAAGATCCCACAGCATTTGGGTCTGTTAGAGCAATTATCACTTTGGAGCTAATCAACACATTATGCATAAGTGTACTCCCACCGTATCACAAACATCCCGCATGTTTTCATAAGCCGTCATTGCATTCAGTCATATAAATAAATTAATAATAAACAAATGAATAACGAGGTACAAATATAGTGCTGATTTCCACGATCTCAGTCTCGTAGCTTGTGCAAGACTGTCAGGAATTTGGGAATCTGAGATCATCACCTACCAGCTCTCGGGGATTACAACAGTAGGGAAGTGTCATACGAAGCATCTGCTCTCCCTCGAAACCTCTGCTTGCGTATATTTTGCTTGAAAAAAAAAACAAAAAACAAAAAAAAACTAGCATTTCTCAATTCCTCGAGTGTTTATTATCTTTTAACGGCGTCACATATGACGGAAGCATCAGAATAGATCCGCAGCAGCTGTTTCCTGAAAGATCACTCTCCTATCTGGAGCTTTGCTCAAACCAAACTCAGCCTTCTAATTGTGCAAGTTGGGAATTGGATTCATGTAGATATCAAATCTAATCCATGTGATTGATCCTCTGGTTAGAGGAAATTCATTTCCCAAGCAGCATCCTTATCAGACGCAAGCATTATTACCATGCTCCGAAGTTAGCAATTTGGTCCTGTGATCTTAAAACTGACGACTGGCTTCTTGTCAGTTTATCACTGCGTCAGTGGATTTATCTTTTTCTAGGTAAATTATCATGCAAATCATTTCATTCTGTCTTAGAATTCCCATTAATCTGCTCCTGCCCTAAAAGGCGGCAGGAAAAAACGGCGTTCTTCCTTTCAGGCTTTATTAGTATAAAGATCCCTAGATAGAGACAATTCTGCTTATCAGAGTTGTGCGGACGGAATGGAGTGTGACTCATTTCAAAAGCCGAAGAGACAACAGAAACACCGGGTATATTCATTCAGCTAGCTTTTCATTTAGAGATCCTGGTGTTATAGTAATTCACCTAATGGCTTCTATGAAGTCATTATCTGAAGGTTTTTGTAATTAAACTAATTATTCAAATGTCACATTAGATAGTGCGTAACAGTAAAAAAAAAGCAATTCACGTCTAATGACTCGTTTTATTGTAAACCCGATTTCAGAGCAGCTCACCTGTGATACTGTATATCAGTCTGGATAATGTTTGAGAGAGAGTGTGCTGCTGGCTTCCTTCAGAGACTTTCTATGATCGTAAAAATCTTTGCCTTTATGCAGAGGTACAGTAGTCCCGTCTTCCCTCGGACCTTAAGCTAAATCAGATGTAGGGGCCCTCCTACCTAAACATCGCCACACTGACAGACCTGACACGGCAGTGCTCACACTACACTGGAAATGTACTATAAATAATAAATGACTAAATAATGTAAATTACTGGTAAATAATAATTACAATAATACAATTATTCAGCGCAACTGATTTTCTTTTATACATTTTTTACAAGTGAAAAATAATATATGTATTTATTCATTTTTATGATTAATGGTTACTGAAAGAGTTGCACCCATATTACCTTGTTTGCATCTACATTTACATTTACATCTAGAGTTGTAACTAAACCGTGAAAGAGAGATTATATAATCACGATTTTGTTTATTTTAAAATGAAGTGCCCTTATGAAGTGCCATCACACCTATATTGTCTGGACCGGTCCCCACAGAGGTTCCTATAGGAACAATAGCAAGTTATATTAGTTAAGGCTTGTGCATATGAAAAAGTGGCATGCTCATATTTTGGGAAGTTTCTAAACACCTTTACACATCTGTGGTTCTAATACACCATAAGTAGGAGAGGTGTTTGTATCAAACTGGGACTTTTGATTGTGCAGAATAACAGAATACAGTTATGAGAGTGAAAAATACCTTTATTCTCTGTATCGTCCCCTGTGACACTAATGTACTAATGTTTCAATAGTGTTTGAATACCATTGAGTTCCCTCAGTACACTGAAATCAAGATCAGATTGGCTGCATGTTTGCAGGAACATCTTTAATGCCCAAACATGTGGAAATGGTGAGGTGCGAGGTCAGGACTGTAATGTGCAAGTGGTGTTCATGACTGATTGTGCTCCCACAGACAGATGTGTTCTTTATTGATTTTCAAGGATCAGCCACTCCACTCACTCCACTCAATGTGCTCTGTGCCGGGGTCATCATTACGGATGTACGGCCTTGAAGGCTGACATCATGAACATACAGCCTTCTTTAAAATTTTTCTGTAAATGTCATTTGGTTTTACACCTTCATTCACAAGAATTTTCATCACAAGTCTCAGTTTGCCATGAACACCCCTTGTAGTTGTTTTTCGCTCGCTTTTGTCACATACAAAGTCATAGTATGTGTTTCAGCTAATACTGAAGGATTTACATCATGCCAAAAGGATTGTGACATGTACGTTATGTTTTTATATGAAAGACTATTACCATTATAATTAGAACCACATATTTACCATTATACTGTATGCTGGCTTCTTCTGCTGTTATTCCTCGAGTTTTACTAAAATTCAATTCAAGAGGCTATCTGTCATCTTACCTTTCTGGAAAGTGTATTTAAGGTAGAAATATAACACTATGCTATTGTTATATATGAATAAAATGTATCAGATAATCCCTTCGGGGGGTCACAGAGGCGCAGCGGTAAGCAAGCCTGCCTTGTACATCCAGGGCTTTGGAGCTTGCATGTTGTCCTGCACTTTGTGAGTTTGTTTCCTCCATAGACATGCAAAGACATGCCTTGTTCCTGAAGGGTGTTTTCAAATTGCCTGTAGTGCATTATTAGATGTGTGAGTGGGTGTGCTTGCTTGTGCTCTGCTATGGGTCAGCGCCCCAATCAGGGTATCCCCTGCCTTGTACCATGAGCTTCATGGAATAGGCTTTTGGGCCGCAAATGGAAAATGTCTATATATATATATATATATATATATATATATATATATATATATATATATATATATATACATGTATATATATAAAAACACTTACAAAATACTGTACATTTAGAAATAGTGTGTATGTTTTCTCTTTTTACATTTTTTTGTTTGTTCTTTTGTTTTAGTTTCAAAAGGTGCATGTGGCACCCAGTTGAGTCTAGATAACCAGGAAAAAATCAATTTTTAAATGTTCATAATTTCATATAATTTAGCTTGAAGGGCATGACCATGAAAGTTGAGAACAAATCCGATGATTATCAACTTGCTTTTATATGAATAGGAAACATTCTTTCCATCCAGTCTCAAATTAAAAAAAGAAACCTTCACATGAAAACTGTAGCTCTCCAAACCCACCACAACCCCCAATATATGTGAATATTAATGTCCTGGCACAAGGATCCATCGCATAGCAACATAGCAAACTTTTGCTCAAAAGCTTGGTGTGAGATGTTCTGAGTGCCAAACCACTATGTTATCTTCTTAGGAAGCACAGCCCTTCCCACAGGGTTCTTTAGTTGTGCCTCTAGAATCTTCTAACAATAAAAATGTTTCTCTGTCAGAAAGGGTATAAAGTTGAAGCTAAGAACCCATATTTAACTAATGAGCCATGCCACAGAGGTGTGCATGGCGCAGTTAATTTTTCCACTCCCATCTGTTCTTGGAGGATTCGGACTACTCCCATGTCCTCCTTCACCGATCTCCTCTTTGTACTCTACTTGCCTGTTATATTTTTGTCTAAACCTTTTTATTAAGAAAATTTGTTTGACCTGTTCTTTATTTTTTTTGTACATTGCTCAGCTAAAAACAAAAGTCACGGTTACAGAAGTGTTCGATTATCAATCTCGCATCAGGCATGGATTATATTAAAAATACTAGAATTGGGTTGAAAACTATCAAACACATTATTAAAACCTGGTAAAATAGTACTGAATTGTCGAGTTCTTGGAAAAAATGTGGTTGAAGTAAAGTTGCATTGTAAACGTTGATCAAGTCAAGTCAAGTAGGCTTTATTGTCATTTCAACCATACAACCAATACTTTATTGTCATTTCAACATACGTACAGTTAGTACACAGTGAAACGAAACAACATCCCTCCAGGACCAAGGTGCTACATACAACATAAATTTACAAAAAACTAAATTTACAGAAAAGCTAACTAGCTAACTAAGAAGCCTAATTAGCTGGCTGGCTGAGACAAGACAGATTGACATGACAACATAAATTATCAACATAAATTAGCAGAAAAGCTAACTAGCTAACTAAGAAGCCGAATTAGCTGGCTAGCTGAGACAAGACAGATTGACCTGACAACTTGTCTTGATTAACAAGAACATAGATTAACAAAAATCTAACTAGCTACAGGAACTTAGAGACCTAATTAGCTGGGAAGCTAATTATAGAAGTTGTAGTTCTACAAGTATTTAATGGTGAAAGGAAGAGCATGCATGAGAACACCCAGGATTGGAATTAAGCAGCACACTTGTTGTGTGGCTAATTAGAAAAGAAACCAAACAAACATAAACTTGCAAGGGAGTAAGTTAAAGCAATGGAAAAAGATCATCAAGAAGTTATGTATCCATCAAGCATAGTACCCACAGTACAAGGTTCTGAAGGCATGATGTTATGATCTTGTTGCTTCCGTTGGTCAGGTCTAGGCTCAGCAACGTTATGTGGAAACAAAATGAAGTCAGATGAAGACCTGAATGTGCTGAATGACCAGGTTATCACATCAATTTAGTTATTTTTCCCTTCATGGCACAGGCGTGAGGAGTCATTTTCATGCTGCTCACCACATTGTCTGCTATAATCAAAGCTAAAGGCGGTCATATGAAGTATGCTTTTTTTCTTTTTCTTTTTTTTTTTTAGTTCAAACTTCAGATTCTCTGATGAGGAAAAGCAATTATTGAAGATGAATGAATGAACATGTTAAATATGTCACGCAGCCTGAGCAACCCAACGCCACCTGAGTTTAGAAGAGAAATGTAGAAAGTTTAGTTTACAATACAAGACTCGAAATCTGCTCAACCATAGGCATGTATAGCAGATAAATCACTTTAAACCTGCTTGACAAGCAGAAACTTAATGATGTAGACAGAGAGAAGTGTAGAAGAATCATTATTTAGAGAAAGTAACGGTCACTTATTTTCCGAAGTGCCTATCTGCTGTCAGCTCACAGCTTTTGTTGCACATCATTTAAACGCTTCTGTTGTGGCTGACAGATCTGAGAGATCACACATCCTTCTGTGTGTGTGTGTGTGTGTGTGTGTGTGTGAGATAGATAGATAGAGAGATAGATAGAGAGAGAGAGAGAGAGAGAGAGAGAGAGAGTATGCTTATGCTAGCATGGTTTCCACTGGCAGGTCTGCTGCTGATTTAGCATGGCTATGCTACGTAGCTGACTGGGACAACTTTGCTGTTGAAACTAGCACGTAATATGTTAGTCATTCTGACCATCTTTCCAGCTGCAAGCTGTGTTATTTCAGCATGGCTGTGTCTGAGTGGCTCTGGATTTGTGCATATGGATGTTCGCGCTTGCATTGCATTCCAATCTCATGCTACTTGGAGTCCCACGTAAAATATAACTACTGTTTTCACAGACATTTGGAGACATGTTGCCTCTTCCTCTTAGGGCTGATTGTTTTTAATTACTGTTTTCCCCCTGGAGTTGAAAACAGCATAATTTTTGCTTGAGTGTTTTGAACACGAACGTTTAAACTTCACACCCCGAGGGTTAAAAGCATGCTCTAGAATTATCCGGCTCTGGAATCACTCGGCCTTTTCACATCTGCTGATTATTTCAGCTAGTAATCTGAGTCATCTGCTCAGGTTAAACTATAGAAACGTACATTTTTTGCACCACCTGGAGTGTGAACTCTCGTACAAAGTTGCCTCGACCTAGCAGTACAAATGTCGATGTTTTGGTTTGTGTTTAAATTTGATGTGCCACCTCATATTTTCCAGCTACTGCATACTGTATACACATATAAACCACGAATGTTACCCAATTTACCAAGTGGAAATGACAAACACTTTTAGGGGTATGCTCCTCAAGTGGATTTTTTCGCCCCTGAAAACAGCATTTATATTCTGTACTGCTCATTCCTTGTTGACAGAGGCTAATATTAATCTGTTGGTCACACACACACACGCACACAAACACATATACACACAAGCTCAAAGCACTGCAAAACAAATTATGCCCTATAGACACTTCAGCCAATGCCAAGGAAAGTACAAAGAAGAGACTTTCCATTATTTCAAAATTGTTTATTAGAACGGAGCCTAGTATGAATCTGGTAAAGACCAATAATGTGACTTACCAAAAGAAAAAAAAAACACTCACTTGCTCTCTGTACTGCTTATTTTGGCGTCTAGGACTTACCATACATCCTGGTCCATCCCAGGGCACACCCATGCACCCACTCTCTGCAATTTGAAAATATGCAACTAACTAATCTGGG
Organism: Clarias magur; assembly: GCA_013621035.1. Taxonomy (NCBI): domain Eukaryota; kingdom Metazoa; phylum Chordata; class Actinopteri; order Siluriformes; family Clariidae; genus Clarias; species Clarias magur. The sequence goes on from QNUK01000339.1 coordinate 646,448, forward strand.
TGTCTCTTTACTGTGGGAGGAAACCGGAGTACACGGAGTACACCCACCAAGAACATGCAGAGTCCATGCATGCAGTCTCAAAGGTGTCGGACTCAAACCCTTAACCCTAGGGGTGTGAGGCCACATTGTTAACCACTGTGTCACCATCCAACCCATTAATACAAAACCTAACTGGTCAAAACATTCACATCAGCTACAGTGCCAGCGTCTACAGAATTTGCTCCTGGCGCTAAATATAATTAATTTTCCATAAAAGCATTGTCTTTTTTTCCCACAGCCTTTCTGTTGCAGTTTTCTAAAAAGGGGAAAAAAAAATCCCACATGACGCTTTAACTATTTATTTTTTAATTTAAATAATTGCAATGCTGTTCAAATAACTCTGCTTTGGCTCATGTACATTTAAACGCCTTTTGTACTCTGTATAAATAGTGATGCTCTGTTTACATGAAAGAATAATTTTAAAGCCCTCAAGCTAAAATTATAATTAGTTTTCCATTTAGAATGCAGTTATAAGAACCTTTAACACCTTAAACTAATACATCTGAATAAACTGGGAGAAAATCAGTTAAACATAATCATCTGGTAAAATTTAAGTATTTATAAACACTGTTATGAAGCATTTATATATACCATTTACACAGACATGTAAGAAGTCAATAGACAGAGTTATAATTCTGTAATGAAATGAATGCACCATCTGTTTCTTTCTTTTCAGTTTGGAACATGCCCATGCTTAAACATACTGTAGTAGAAGTTAAAAATGCCAAGAAAGAGGCTTGATTAGGGTCGATCATCCCAGAGACAAATATCTAGGAATGTTGAAATCCCTCTTGCTACTTTTAACAGGATTATAGTTCAGTTTACAGAAAAGGAGAAAATCAAGACGCATGACCTGGTCAACCTGGGCCCTCAGAGGAAGGTCTTCATGCCATGCAACAATCCAATGAAAATAACAGTCTTATTCTTTGCCTCTTGTTGTTTGCCCCTTAGGTAACTGCTCTTAAAACAACTAAATGGGGAAAAAGAGGAACAATATGTAACATAGTTTATACACACACATATTGTACATAGCACATGCTGTATATTAAATATATTTTTCACCTTCATCTTAACAATGTCAATTTTACAAGAAATTTGCACCGGTATACAAAGCATTTTCGAACCGAACCAAGGGTTTAAATCTTGCCTCTGGAGTTTGAGTGTTCTCCCTGTGCTTGGAGGATTTCCTCTCTGGGTTTCTACTCTGGTTTATTCCCACAGTCCAAAGACATGCAGTGGAGGCTGATTGTTTTTTAAAGTTGCTCGCAGGGTGTAAATGAGTGTGTGAGGGTTTACTGTAAGTCTTGCAATGGGCTGGCACCCCATAGTATCCAGCCTTGTGCCATAAGCTTTTTGGAATATAATAATATTAATAATAATAACAATAATAATAATACTGAAAATAATAATAATAATAATAATAATAATAATAATAATATAAACACACAATGGGGCACAAGAGGCATTTAACTATTGTCTGGGAAAAATAAGTTGTTTTTTGCATTTGCATTTTTACTAATTTTGGGAATGCTTTGGACTGGACATTCCTGAAACAGGCAGAAAAATGTGGAAAGTTAACCAGCACAATTATTACATCTAATAAGACATGTGTGAGCAAGTTACACAGATACTATAGATAATACAGTACATACCTTTATAAAGGAGTTTTTTTAAGTAAGAGCAGCTACACCTGTTCTATTGTACATATACTATAGTTGTCTGGTACATAAATCTTACTGTAAATGAGAGTAGTGTCAATTGGCACATTTTAGAACACTTACAGTAGAAGTGTGCATTTCTAACTATGATACTAAACTAAGATCTATCAGAAAAAGCACAAACTGCTGTCATATTAACGGTCAACTTCACATTTATTCAAACATCAGGGTTGAAATAGAATTTAGGAAAATGCTTTTTATACACTTATCCTGCATAGTGTTATGGGGGCCTGGAGCCTATGCCAGGCAGCTCAGCTAGTGTCAAGGTACAAGCACACAATTTCACACAACCCAGTCATACACTACAGGCAATTTAGAAACTCCACTCAACCTACAAAGCAGGTGTTTGGACTTGGGGGACCTCAAGTACCTGGGGGTAACCCACTAAGCACAAGGAGAACATGCACACAGTCTATAGGTGAGATTCAAACCACCAACCCTGGAGGTGTGAGGCAAGAGTTATAAAGCTATACAGTCATAAGAAAACCTAAAATAGTTGCAGTGTGTTCATGTGGCCATACCATGCCTGAGTTGAGAAGAACCGCGCCATCCACATAATTGGATCCAATTACAGTTCATTTGGCACTTTACTGTTTCTTTTTTACAAAAGATTTCAAGGCAAACTTCAGATTTTCCTGTCTCACTGTCCCTGAAATCACAGCTAAAAAATATGCAAGTATAAAAAGAGTCTTTAGTCTACTGTTGCTGTGCCAAATGGTACAGTGAGTTAATGCTATGCTGTAGCAGTATGTGGTAGCTACTAATACATCAATTTATTGCTATTCAGATTTTATGATCCACGAACATACAAGAAGTTATGAACATACAAGAAGTTATGAGCTATCTGTTCTGTATAGTAGCTGGCTAGCTGTATGCTAATGGTTTCTATAGGACAAAACAACCATAAGTAATGTAAGTTACACTTTCACAGACAGATGTGTGCTGTTTGGCATCACATTTCTAGGGGTATTAAGGTTAAACGATAAGGATTCAAATTAATATTTATTATTATTATTTTTAAAGAAAATAAATTATTTAATTAAAATTAAGGCTTTGGAGTGGCCTAGTTAAGTCCTAGTTGCTACCGTCCAATGTGGCTGTATGAAAACAATTCTGTGGGCCAAAATTCCTCCACAGCGATGTGTAAGACACTTTGCCAGTTATTGCAAATGCTAGATTGCAGTTGTTGCTGCCAAGGGTGGCACAACCAGTTATTAAATTTAAAGGGCAATTACTTTTTCACAACGGGCCAGGTACTGTAGGTTTGGACAGCTTTTTTCCTTTAATACATGAAATCATTATTTTTAACTACATTTTTCGGCAGGGTGATTTACTCGAAAGAGGCCCCAAATATTCTGTAATAACTCTCGCTAGGACGAAAGAATGTACAATGTGCTCCTCAGCATATACAGTAGCGCTTTGAACATGCCAGGATGCCCCTGAATCGGACCGATAAGGTAGGCACCAGAAAACAGAGATCACTTCCAGCATCGCATTTAATTCAATTGATTACTCATACTGTACATCAAGGTATGTAGCATTTTTATCATAGTGAGGGTTATTACAAAATATTCAGGGCCTCTTTCAAGTGAATCACCCTGTACGTACTCTGGTTATCTGTGTGTTTTACTAAAATTTGTTTGAAAATATGCAAAACAATAAATACAATTCAGGAATGGGGCAAAAACATTTTCACGGCACTGTAAGTGCTTCTACAATATAGATAAATATAGGTGTGTTAACATACTGTAGAAAAATGCTTCTAGACCATTCCTAGTGTTTTGGATTGTTTACTGAACAATTCATTGTAAACTGTAGAATATAAATCAGGACATTTGCTAGATAATGTTGTGTAGGCAGCATGTTGAGTTTGAATCCCTATAGCAAAAAACAAAAAAACACATACATTATTTAAAGCTTGTACAGGCAGATACAAGCATTGTTATAAGCGCCATTATATTATATTATTTGGTCAAGGTACAGTACCATGAACTATAAATTGTAATACTGGATTTTTCACCATTTTAAGACTAATTATGTTTCTTTCCATCCACTAAATATAGAGCTGCATCTCAAATCTGACAGCCATTTCTACCATTTAGTCAAAAGTCAATTGAACGTAAGCTCTAACTGGTACAAGTTTCTCAGTTACAGTCATTTTCTATTTTATCATCTCTTGGAGGATTTGAACTGCACTAATGACAATATTAACACAGTGCCTTACAAATATGCATAACATATCTCTACATCTTTCAATACATAAAGCACACAGTGGGCACCCACATATTCTCCTGTGTATGACATATTTTGACATTCTCCTTGGAGTCTGCTTCTGCAACTGAGGCCTGATTATTACTGGTTCCCAGTGGACAAAATGTCTTAATGGCGACACACCATATGGTGTGCATTAAAAAAAAAAAAAAAAGTTATATCTCCATAGACTATACAGTTAGCAAAGGCCACTCTGGGCTCTTTATTAAATATGCTCCATGTTGCTGACATCTAACACTAGCCAAAAGGACACAGGTAAATAAATAGTACTGTGGATGGAGGGCAGCTTGAATACTCCTGAGTTTGCTGTGGATGTTCTCACAGTTTCTAAAACTGAGTTTCTAAACAGCGTCTAAAAGTTTCCTTCACTGTCAGGTTTATTTTAGCAACCGAGCAGTCATTCTTACATACTTCTCCTGTTGGTTTTACCTAGATAATGTGAATGTTTTAAATGAAATTGCAGAACTTTCTTATTACCCATTTCCATTCCTGGAGTCTGAATACCCAATTATGCTGATTCTTTTATAAGCAGCCCACGCAACATTTTCTAGCAGCCTTCCTGGTTTTTAACCTTGCTGTCCTATTCATTGTACTTTAATGAATACAAGCCACCTATAGCCTTCTGGTCCTCGCTAGAAATCCGTCCAGTACTATAGCCTGACTCTCACATAAAGATCGTTTTATTTGAGTCTTCCCCTATGATGTGGGCAGAAATGTAGCCATGGTGGGTAAAATCAAAATCAGCAGTAGCTCAGTGGTTAAAGCATTGGCCTTTGATCCAGAATGTCCAAGGTTCAAACCCCACTGCCACTAAGTTGTCCCTTTCAGGCCCTTGAACAAGGTCATTAACTCTCAACTGCTCAGATGTATAATAAGATAAAAATGTGAATTGCTCTGGATAAGGTGTCTACCAAATGTCACTAACTTTATTGGTAATTACACAAATTCTCAATCTGTGTGAAAGTTGAAATTACTCAAAAGTGTTTAAAAAAAAAAAAAACTACACTGGCATTTTAAGACCTCTAAAACGAGTCATGAGTTGACCATGGGGCAGCCTTGCAGGGTGCTTGATCCACCCCAGTTGGCTCCTTTCAGTAGAACCTGTGGTGGCTCATCACTGAGGATTTCCTCTGTACAGTAACCTAATGTACTCATGACCAGATTGTTTCGCTTGCATAAATGATAATAAAGACCTAAGTTAACAGGTAATTTAGCACAAACTTTGTCTGCAGACTGAGCTCTTGCATTAGCATCACAGACAAGTGCTGGGCGATAACACTGCTGCCCCTGATCTCATTTGCTCTCCTTTTCCATCATTTGTAAATGAGATCCCAAAGTGCGTACACTCTTTCACCAGGGGCAAGGTCTCACCTCTCTCTTCAGTTTTTTTTTTTCTGGTTAAGAACCAAGGTCTTGGATTTAGAGGTGCTGCTTGACATTCAAATTGACGGAGTATGGTGTTGGAGGTCTATTACAGATAGAGCTAAGAGAACATCGTCTGCATGCAAAAGGCATGTAGTCCTCCATAGTGGATACCTCTTTATCCTTGAGTGTGTCATGAAACCGTAAACAGGAGTGATGTTTTAAACAGACAAAACCTTTTTTTGTTCCACTAATCATTGTTGCATCTTCACTAAAAACTTAAATGTTCTTCTTTTAAAACTTTGTTTTTTGTTGTATGTACTGTACAGTACACTGGAAGCTCTTCAGTAATATTGTTTCAATTATGAAATATTCCCTATACTTACTATACGTTTAAAGACTAAACATGCATGCAAATTCTCTTGAAATTATAGCTATAAAAGTTATGTTTAAACAAGGTTGAAAATAAGTTAAGCTCATAAATAACTTTCACTCCAGGCACTTATTCACAGAACTGTTCTGAAATTATCATCCATAAATAAAGCACACGCTCACATCTGAAATCAACACACACTGATGAACGCCATCAAAAGTTGAAAAATGTGCTTCCGAATTAATGAAACACTAAACTAAGCAGTACAGACAAACTTAAGGAAACTCCAGGTCAAGGAGTTACAAATTTCTAGCTTTGTTAAAAATGATGTCATGACAGGTTTCATTAACTTGCAATAAGTAAAACAAGTTGTCGAGTTCAAATGTTTAAAATCTGTAATTAGATTAACTCTCATGTATTTCTTTGTTTGTTTCCTGCCTTCCTGTCGCCTACACGTCTATCCCTGACCGACTTCATTGAATTGACTTGAGTGAGATTAGTAGCACTGCAATGTAATGAATCATCAGAAAGCAATCAATGCTCTTGTGTGTGTAGGTGTAAATCCATCAAATGCAAAACGTGCATTTGTGATGTGCTGTTTGCGAAAAAAGAAGAAGAGATGCCTTATGTTTACATAAACTTTCAGAGGTGACTCACATGTTCTATGTGAACATTTCCTTTGTAAATGTAGCCAATGCTATTATCCTTGCGGTGTGATTGAATCAATATGCTCCCAAGGTAACCACTTTTTTTTTCAGTTCATATTGGCAATGTTTTTCTTTTTAAATGATTTAAACAGTTTTAATGAACTGAGAAGAATATCAATGACAGTCAGGCAAAGACAATGATGTAATGTTGCTGAAGACATTTGTCAGATGCAAGTGAATGCACCGATTTGAATCGTGATGTAATACCTGTCTTTTACCAACTACAGAATGAAGCGACTTCCACCCTGACTACAGCGAATACAGTAGTTACCTCCATGGTGGTGATCAAGATAAAGTTACACACCCTTATCCTTATTTGCAAGTATTGTTTTCCAAAATATGGAATTCAAAAACTGCTGAAACCTACAGTATAACCTGAAAAATCACATCCAGGTCGGTTAAATGAACATAGAAGGTACCTGCGGCTTCGCCCGCATGAAGATCCTGACGCACAGTGTTAAGTGTAACGTGTTACAAAGTAATGCGTTAGAGTACTTGGATTACTTTTTTGATGTAACGAGTAATCTAACGCATAAGGTCCACCACTAAAGTACTTAGTTATTTAGTTATATTATCAAAAATGTAATCCCTTATTTAGACAATTAATTTAATCCGTGAGCCAGACAGTAGTGATTCCGTTAGTGTGTGTGTGTGTGTGTGTGTGTGTGTGTGTGTGTGTGTGTGTGTATGTGTGAAATTCGTCCTAGAAAAATGTTCTCCCTGTGCTTTAGTGTGTTTCTCCCAAAATTCAAAGACATGCAGATTAGGCTAATTGGCATTCCCAAATTACCCGTACAGTGTGAATGCGCATGTGAATGTTGACTAGAGGTCCTACCATGGTCGTAAAATTTAACAAACTCAACAGTCCCTAGTTGGACTACAGAGTTTCCTAGATGGATAGATGGAGTATGACAAAAATATATATAAATATAATATATATAAAGATACTGTACTTTACTTTTACTGAAGTACTTTATACAAGACTGACAAACAATGACTAATTAGAATATTGCAAGTCTTGTCTGGTATGGAAATGAAAATGACAACGAGTCATTTGGGAAATAAAACACTTGACTCATATTTGTGAGCTGAGTCAAATCTTTTGACTCACTGAGAAGAACTGGGATTCCTGTCACAGCACTGCATTTTGTTCAATTTAATAGATGAAAGAGAGTCTTAAACCTCTAAGAGAGTGAATGTAATAAAATAAATTACAATATGCTCCACATGCCACATGAAGTGATTAGAGGATTTCAAGCTAGGGTGCTTAAGTGGACAAGTTGTGAGGTGGGATTTTAGTTTTACTGCCCAAATTTGGCTTTGATGTCGCATCTGCCATGTTTCTCAGTGTTACTGTATCTGCACCACATGATCGTCATGCTTGTAACCACAAAGGATTTTCAGAGTAAGAAACTGCTGCTTAAACAATACAGAATACCTGGGTTTACTCCTAGTGACCAAGACATACTGTACATACAGTACTGTATACACTGCATATCCAAAAATGTATGGACACCTGACAATATGTGGGCCCTCCCCAAATTGATGCCTCAAAGTTGCATGGACTGCAACTTTTGTTGTTTTGAAAAGTGGTGTTCAGACTTCTCCAGAAAGAGCTGGTGTGGGTGCAGGTTTTCATTTCATCTGAGCAAAAAAACACACCTGGTAGTCTATTGAATGCTAAGTGTCCTAAATTTAGTGGATACTAAATGTGAGGAATTAGCTGCGTCTCTGACTTGATTGGTAAGACCTCCTCTAACACCGGCTCTTTGGGGATAAGATTGGACACCTGTGGTCTAGAATGTGTTGAAACATTATGATTTCTCTTTATTGAAACTAATGAGGCCAAACCTATTTCAGCATGAGAGATGCTTGTACTATAGCTTGTTTTAAGTGCTCCCTTGGATCCATCATGACCCTGACCAGGATGTCGTAGTTACTGTAGATGGATGAATGATTCATCCTGATAATATCCAATCTCCAATAAGTAGTAAGTTACAGTTGTATTTTAAAAGTATAAATATATTTATATAGGAATGACTACAAAGGCTGAAAAAAATTACGAAATGAAAGAGAGGTATTGAAAAAAAAAAGCTATTTAAGAAAGGGGGCCTACTATAGACGGCGGCAGGGTGGTATACCTGTAGGTTGAGGTCTGGGTTTGATTCCTGCCTGTCTCCATTCTTGGTGATTCTTTCCTTCTGATGCTTCGATGGTTTCCTCCCATAGTTGAAAGACATGCAGATTAGGCTAATTGCCCTTTCCAAATTGCCCGTAGTGTGTGAAAGCGCATGTGAATGTTGACCAAAGGTCATAAAACGGTTGTAAAACTGAAATAAATGCAATGACCTCCTACTATAGATGTTCCTACTATAGATGGCTGGATAGTTGGGCAGGAATAGGGGGCCTAAAACAGAACCCTGTGGGACAACATAGTTTTACTTGTTTTCCCAACTCCTAATGATCTCCCCTCCCCTAAGGCTAACAAATGGGTTATGATCTTGATGTAAGATTGGCTAGATTGAAAAAATACAATATGATCATGCTTTAAATGAGATGATATGAGGCATCCCTGGAATGATTATAAAGGATGTGTTTCTACCACAATGTGTTAGCTAAGGTGTTAAATGAAAATAAAAACGATTTCCGAAATGCTTCAAACTCGTGAAGGGACTTGAGCCGGAAATATTCAGAGGCCAGTGAAAGACAGTACAGTGAACAGAGGGTGTGTGTGTGTGAGTGTGTGCGCGTGTGCGTGATACAGGCACTAATTTCTCCCCGGCTAAGAGCAGACCCACCATCCAATTAACACGTCCTTGCGCGTAATTGGTTTATATTTCCTGGAACGATGACAACGCCTCCCCATTCATATCACACTGAGCATCGATTAATCTTCCTCTCCCACGCGCTATGGGAGTGTATGGGACGGATGATCCTAAATGCATCACTACTGTACACTCCGCAGTGTCTAGGGGGGACGCTGTGTAATGCACTTACAGTATGCATTTATGGAGCGGGGGGAATCGATTTGCTCTCTCTAATGAGTCTGGTGTTTAACTGTGGGAATAATGCGAGCTGCAGTGTGCAGCTGGTTGTCCTCAACTTCACAAGAAAAGAAAGCATGGAGAGTGCTCCCTGCTGCTGGTGCGCGCGCGCGCCTCTGTGCATATATATATATATATATATATATATATATGTGTGTGTGTATGTGCGCGTGTGTATGTGCGCGCGCAACCATTTCCAGCCAAAGCTCGCTAAGCAGCCACGCGCGCGCTCTTAACTTCAAAGTCCAATACAGGAGATATATTTCGGAAGCCAGATAAATAAATAAAAAACTAACAAACAATCAAACAAACAATCCAGACAGTGCAGACGGGAGAGCAGCGTGTATTCGGAACAGGACTACCCAGGCTTTCAGTAAGATGCTAATCCTGTGACGGCGCAGGCGGTTCGCGCGCGCCATCCGCTCCCAGTGCGCAGGGGATTTCCTTCTACCTGCACAGACATTCCGGATTAAGAAAGCGGCTCCGATGGCTCTATAACCCACTTGAGCCGCGCGCGCTTGTGTGTGTGTGGGACCAGTGAAGCGGCATTGGGAAAGATGAAGAGAGAGAGTGTGTGGCAGCGTGTTGTGTCTCTGAGTCTCAGGCTGATGCTTGTTGTTCCCGCAGGTCTGCCGGTACGGAGTCAGGGAGACGCGCAATCCGGTAACACCGTGATGGACAACATCACTGTCCGACAGGGAGAGACTGTCTTCCTCAGGTACGACCTGGGCCTTTATTCCTCTACCTGTCCTGTCTTGTTTTAACTTGTGCTTGACATTGCAAACATTATATCTGCACATTGTATGATTTTGGTTTCCTGTTTTTTTTTTTGTTTTTTTTTTTTATTGCTATTATTTTTTAATATGCATGTTTGGATGTCCTTTTAGTTTAGCTGTGGGAGCTAAATGAAATCAAAGTGTATTGCACCTATGCTTGATGAGGTCCAGCAGTGAAGCTTTCACCCAGCATAACTTTACATTCTTTGGTTCAGGTTATTGTGCAAATCTTATCTTTTTACTTCCTTTTCTGGTGGAAATTCCATATTATAACTCACTATTGTTTTTTTTTTTATTTTTTTTTTACACACGCTGTTTCTCTACACACTGTACAATTACAGCATAACCAGCATCAGCATCAGTATCAGCACGCTCTTGGCGCATGACCTTACTATGATGCTGATGCCTTCCTCAGTGTCACCCAGTCGCAAAGCCTTATCTCATTGCCAGTAAGGGCGTTGTACAGTATTAACCTACATCTGCACCTTAGCGTGACATGCCGGATTAGAGGCAAGAGCATTACAGTACATAGGGTGAGATGAAAGCGTTTAAAACTACAGGTTATAACAGCTGCTGTTATGTTCAGGTGAACAGCACCAAATGGAAGGAGAAACTTGTCAAGTGATCTCTTCTTAACCTGTCCCATCCTGACTTTCGTTCTTCTTCTTATTGTCCTGGTGCTTTTTTTTTCTCCTTTTCTTTTTGTCTATACGCTGTGTGCATGTTCATATCATGATCATTAATAATGAATCCCAAATGATTATGCTAATGACTGAAGACATAGGTCATGCTTTAGTCTGTACTAAATTGTGAGCTATTCATTAAAAATGCATTAATGTGCAGTGCAGTTGCCAATTTCATAATCATATGCAATTACTCAGAATGGACAAATGTTAGCTTCTGACCTTTCAGTTAGGCACAGTTTCAGTTTGGATATTTTCCATGTAATCACATTTACTCAGCACCGCAGTGAATCCTATCGAACATATCCCATTGCTAAAGTTTGTTTTCAGGTTCTCAAAGCCATTTTTATTACCAGACAGGGCCTTGGACATACTGTTGATTTTATTTTCAAGCTTGATAAATGTCAGCTTAGTCACTTAAGTGTGCTCCGGTATGGACAGTAAATCACTCTGGAGTCCAACAACTCATAGTTTTCATGACAAGTCATAATTAAGGGTTGTTGCTTTCAGAGCAGCTGTATGTAGTGGTGTAGTCTTTTATTTCTTCCTGTCAAAAAAAAAGGTTTCTCTCTCTCTCTTTCTTTGAGCAGTACTCATAGGCCTCTGAGTTAACCTTTTTAACAATAACCACAGAAACGTAATTAATGACAATTATGTTCATCTTGTAAAATTAATTATCTCGAGAACCTTTTGAAAGTGCAATTCATAACAGAAAATTTTGAATAGCATAAGGAGGAACCGGATTGTAGGGCCGAATTCATAGGTAGCCGTAGGAGTTGGATAAAAAATTTAAAAAAAGCTGCTTTGTACCAACCATGACACTGAATTATTTAGTATGTTATTTCTTGACTTTAGGACTTGTTCATAGTGGAGTCGTAGAGGAGAGCTGAACATTGTGTTCAGGAGCATCTCAACATCTTGCACCTTCAGCGACATGAACAAACTGCCCATGGCGACATTGCATTTTTGTAAATGGTTAACCGTCCACAACACAGCACTTCTTTATTATTCAGTTACAGCTTAATTGTGTGCATCAGGCAGCCTGCGAGAGTAAATTTGTTCTTGTTTACCAGTTTGGAATATGAAATGGGTGTGATTTATTTATGTATTTGCTGCATACTAGAGGTCTCAGGCTCCCCATGCAGACCTGGTACTGGCAATTTGCTTTTGAGGTCAGCCTCCTGGGTCTCCACTTCAAAAACCGGGGAAAAATGGCTTAGAATTGCTATGATGGCTTAGCAAATGCTTAAACAAACAGTTTAGAAAGACACTGCATTTTGTGTCGTTGTTTCTAGAGAATACTGTTTGCCGTGTAGAAAACGAGAACCCTTAAATGTCTTTGCTGTCTTTTTGATTGCATCTCTCTCTCCAGTCAATCATCCCTCCCATGTTGACACCTAATATATCTGCTGTCCTTATCAGCGAATTCGAAAGCCTGGGGACTAAATCAAATCCCTGCAATTTCCTCCCAGAGTTTACCTTCAGGCTGCTTGCACCTTCTGAACATCTGTGTAATATTGGATGTGCGGCATTCGATATTTAATAGGGGCTGTGGGTAGTTTGTCTGTTTAAAAAAAAAAAAAAACAGAACAGAACAGACTTTCTTGTGGGGAAAAAAAGCAGAGTTGTCTGTCTGACATTTCTTTCTTTTTTTTTTTTTTTTTTTTTTTTAAGTGTTTCTTTTAAATAAGATTTTTAAGCACATCACTTTACCTTGACCATATATAATTTATACATCAGTAACAATTCAGTAACTTAAACTTGGATAATGTTTTTTCATTCGCCTAATAAAGCAATATTTAATAATTAAATTTTTCTTGTGCTTGGTGGATTTGCTCTGGGTACTTTGATTGAGGTCAAAGGTGTGCATTGTAGGCTGATTTGTGTTCCCAAATTTTCTGTAGTGTGTTAGTGTGTGCTTTTGCCCTGTGATGGATTGGCACCCTTGGGAACATTTAGTCCATGGCCCTACACAGGATGAGCGGCCAATCCCGACCAATAGGAACCAACCCACTAATAAACATTTGTGATTGTTTCCTGCCGAAACAGGATGTTGTAAGTCTGAACAGGATTTTTATTTTATTTTTTTCTTTTTCAGTCATACTGTTACATTTTGCAGATCACAATTGAAATTCTCAAATTTTCCCTTCCTAACATGGCATACAATACTGTGAAAATGTCTTGAGCCAGCCCTCATTTCCTCACATTTTGCTCAAAAAAGAGACAGACTTTCTTGTATTTTTAAAGTAGTATTGGGGAATAGTTCTTGAAGGACTTTTTGGCAAGTTTTTGGCTCTCATTTTTAGTCCAGTCCATGTACTTGTCCAGGTCCAGAGGAATATTAATGTCTGTTGAGCCAGACAGTGACCTATGAAATATTCAAGCATAAAAATAAAACATTTTGAACCAGTGAGAGACAGGTGCAGATGATAACACGTGATCAGGCTGGTGATTACTATGCTGCCGATGCTGAAAGCTACGTGGTCGGAACAGACAAAAGGGGAAATGAGGTTGCTGCTGAGGTTGTTACATAAACAATCCATTTTGAAAATGTATGTTTAGGCCACTTTGCAGCGTTTCACAGTAAAACATTTGTTCCAATTTCTTTAATTTAATCTACATAAATTCAGTTTAATTTAATTTAAAGAAATGACGGGTGCCTCAAGACTTTTGCACGGTACTGTATGCTATATTGTAAATTAGAAAAAGAATTAATGTTAGAGATGATTAAATAGTATAAGTATTTCCACACTTGCGCATGCGTCTTTTCACGTGAGCACACAGGGCTTCTAACGCATGAGATTTTCGACTAATTGGCACTCTCGTTGTTTTGAGACTGGTGTAGGCGTGTGTAATGAGTGAGTTTGAGACTAATTCACTTAAAGACTTTGGAGAAAAAGGCTTTTAACATGCGCAATTTTTATGTAACCATAAAAATGCATTTCTGTTGCACCACTCGGAAGCTTCTGCGCTCGGTACAGAATCATTTTTATCTGAGGCTGATTGTCTGATCACTGGTCAATCAAAGTGTAAACCAGCTAATTCTGGTTATTAATAGTAATAATTATAATTGGGGTGAACCCGACAACCGGTTCATCCTTATTATTCATGTAAAAAAGATATTTCAAAAACAAATCGATTTTGGAGTCTGTGTGGCGATACATGAATTGGCACACAAAAGAATTGCAATTCATTGATTCAACTGAATCAGTTTTTTTCACCCATCTTTGGTAATGTGTTAGCAACATGAAAACATGGGTATATATACATAAGTATAATTATTCCGCTCTTCTCACATCTTGTAGGCTGTAGAACTGCTCAAACCAGCAACTAGATATTTCTATCCATGTGCTTTAATATGAAGATTTTCTGAGGTTTGTGTTAACAACAGGCTGTTTTTTTTACCAGGCTACTGACAATCTACTTGCGGTCAACCCACTTAGTGCTGAGTGGATTTTGTTAGACTCTTCCTGAATGATTTGTGGCTTGTGTAGAAGGAGAGAGGGGAAGACATTTTTAAGAGACTAACACATAAACAGGGATAAGAAACATAAAAACGCGCAGGTCATAAGAAGGAGTTGCTAATTAGTTTTTTTAAAATTGTTTTTTAAGAAATCTCCTCAGCTTTATCTCTTTAATTACCCTTCATCTCTCTCTCTCTCTCTGTCTTTCTCTCCTTCTTACTTTCATCACACGTTATCGGTTGAGTAGATTAGTTGACAGGAAACTGATGAATACACATCAGCTATTTGTACTCACTAACATCTAATGACTTTATAGCCACCAGCACAGTTTGAGAGCCAGACAGTGTGCTAGTGTGACGGCAATGCAGCTATACAGCTGATTCAGGCAAGCTGGCTTAAGCTGGATATCACTCTCACTCACTCTCACACATCGCCTATACTGCTTTATCCTGTATGCATTGTCGCGGCAGGCCTGGAGGCTATCCCAGGAGACGTAGGGCATGAGCTGGGGTACACCCTGAACAGATTGCCAATCCATTGCAGGGCACACACACACATACAAACACTCACATGCTTTTGCACACACTATGGTCAATTTGGGAGTGCTAATTAGCCTGATCTACCCAGAGTACCCAGAGGGAACCCACCAAGCACTGGAATAACATGCAAACTCCATGCACACAGAGGCGGGAAATAAACCTGCCCGGGAATCAAACCCGGACTCTGGAGGTTTCAAAGCAACAGTGCTGACTACTAAGCCACCGTGCCGCCCTTAAGGTGGATCTCAACGTTTCCAAATGAATCCCCATTTCTTGAATAGAAACTTGATTTATTTGGGCTCATTTCCTTTCATAAGCAGAGGAAACAGTCAGGAGGTCCGGTGAGTATTAGGGACAGCTGCTCGTCATGGCCACAGTGTCATAGGCTAATGACATATGCACAAACGCCACCTCTCTCCGGATCCATCCAGCTGCCTGCTCCAAACCATGCAATTGACACAGACACTTATTAACGAGAAGGACAGCGGGCTGGAGTCTGTGTGATTAAAGAGGTATTTAGAGATGTCAGCATTTCCAAAGGCACTTTAGAGTGTTTACATCTCACCAAACCTGCAAAGTCAAAACACAGTATATAATCATAATAGACTTTTTTTTCCTTTTAGAGATAAAGAAATCTCCTTATTCATCATTTCATTTATAGAATGGTTAAACGCCCGGTTGTTCTTTGAAATCAAAGGCAGTGTCCTACATTGATCTTCGTCAAGCAAGTAGAGAGACTAGACTGCATTGTGTTCAGTATTTGCCCTATATTCACACCAGACTTTTAAATAATTGTGCCCTTGTTGAGGATCAGCAACGGAAAGCGGCTTCTATTGAGTGTAAACTCATCAAGTGTGGAATAATTCTCTTATAGCTTGCATAATTGAAAAGTCTGGCACAGCTTATTAATAGTATGGGAAAATATTGACAAACCACTTGTCTGATGATGTGTGTGCGCATCAGGGGACTAGACAGTTTAAACAATAATGAGAAACTACTGTCCACTCTTAGACTGTTAGAAAAACACACCTCCTTCTTTTTACTATTAATCTCCAACCATCCTTAGCCTGAGAGGCCCTTTTGTGCACTTTTCTGGCTACAAGCTTCAGAATGTTGAAGTTTGCAATATGCAATATGTGTATGCATACAAATAGTGTGGACATGGTTTCTGAGAAAATTGAAATCGTTGTGATTCATTAAACCTGACTTTCGTTTATATAGCTCTTTTAGAGCCAGATATACCAACTGGACTGAAGTTAATTTTGCAGCAAAAATATTACAGCTACAGTAAGATATTCTAGCTTTTTATGTAGGAGTTTTTATTAAAGCAGATAGCAGTAATTATGGTGGTATGGTGGTGCAGTGGGTAGTGCTGTTGCTTCACAGCTCCAGAGTCCCAGGTTTTTCCTGAGCTCGGGAGGTTACCTGTGTAAAATCTTTATCTCCACATGGCGTGTTCTATGGTTTCCTACAAAAAAACGATAAAAATAGATAAAATGGTGTGATGGACTGGCACCTCATCCAAGGTGAATTCCTGCCTCAAGCACAATCATCCCCATAACTCTGACAAATATAAACTGGTATGTCTATCTGTCCATCTACTAATTACTACGACCGCAACTAACTATGTGGGGTTAACTAACTACTCTACATACTGTATGTGTACACCACACTGATCAGGTATAACATTAAAACCATTAACATAAAACACACCTAGGGTTTGGGCTCTCCTTGTGCCCTCTGGGCCACTCTGGCCTCCCGGGGTGTGGCTGGGTTGTCTAAGACCAGTGTATTGTATGGTTGCTGTGGGTTGCA
This sequence comes from Clarias magur, assembly GCA_013621035.1. Lineage (NCBI taxonomy): Eukaryota > Metazoa > Chordata > Actinopteri > Siluriformes > Clariidae > Clarias > Clarias magur. The sequence goes on from QNUK01000339.1 coordinate 663,239, forward strand.
GGGTGGGGCCTCCATGGATTGGACTTGTTTGTCTGGGGCATCCCATGGGAGCTCAATCAGATTAGGATGGTCAATGGCCTTGTGTCTCTTGCATAAGAAGCTTTGGTGCACTGGGTGTTCTTGTGCCTTTCTATCGTAACCAGAATTGGCTTTTTGGCAATTTGTGCTGTATTGCCTTTTGAGTGGAAACGCCTTCTTTACTCGCTGGCATGGCAGAGCCTTGGGTACCCATGATTCTGTCACCAATTTGCTGATGTATAGTTGATGATTAGTGCTGTTCAGCTTAACTAGTGATAGTGAGATCTCAGTTCCCTTTCTGATAAAGAATGACCTACGCAATTGTGTGATGGTCTGGTTGGTTGGTTATTTGGAGGTGATGGAGTTGGAGGATGCAGGGTTCGGGGCTTTGGTTGGTGTATATTGGGATGGTGTGGGGATGTGGTATGGTCTATGGGGGACCTAAGTCACAATGTGGGTGCTTGTGGCAGATGGTTTTGTTTATGTGTCTTGGGAGCCTCAGTCTGATGTGATCTACCACTCTTGTGACCCAACCACCCCAAATTTGGTGTGAAATTCATTCTGAGACACATTTTCTGTTCACCACAGTCATGGAGAGAGCTGCACTGTGTGTAGGAGCCTGGGGGGAATATGGGTTTTGTGGAATATCAGGCCGACCTGTCGGTGCTGGCAGTCATCCTGTGAGTGGGTTCACAGGGGTTGCCCTTCCACTCCTCTTTCTGGTGTTTCGTGTCGACATTGGCTGGAACTCTTGGCCTGGGTCCATATTGTTCTACTGTTGTCCATCATTGTGCTGCTGCCACATAATATGCAGGTCCCCCATTTTTTCTTTCCTTTTCCCCCTCAATGTATACATGATACATGAAATATATACCCACTAAGCATCCAGCATGTTTCTGTTACTTTGTATGCATTAATATACTTAATTAAAAAAATGGCTATGGTGTTAATGTTATTTCTGAAGCTGATTATACACAATACACGTGCACCTAGGCCATCCACATGATGTAAAAGGAAGTGTTATTCATCAGACCAGACCACCTTCCTCTATTGCACCATGATTCAGTTCTGATGCTCACATGGCCATTGTAGGTGCTTTTGGTGGTGGACATGGAACAGCATGAGTATTCTGACTGTTCGGTGGCTCCATAACCCCACATGCAGCTAGCTGCGTGTTCTAAAACATCTCTATCATAGCCAGCAGTAACTTGTTCAGGAATTCGTGTTTCAGTAGTTCTTCTCTGGGATCAGATTAGCAAACCTTCCCTTCCCATGCACATCAGTGAGCCTTGGGTTGCCCATGACTCTGTTGCTGGTTTTCTGTTTGCCTTTCCTTGAAACAAATTTGATAGGTACCTACCAGAAACCCAGGAACAACTTAGTTTTGGATTATTCTAATCATTACTGTAGGTGATTTACTCTAATAGACCCTGATTTTAGAACTGGTTTTTGTTTGCATGTGTACAACTTTTGGTTCTAGATTTTGTCCAATCAGATGCATCCTGGAAGGTAAAGGAATTAGGATTTATTTGTGTTAAACCATTAAACGTGTTAAGGGTTTTGAATTATCAAGTGTTAACACATACAGCCCTGATCAAGCATCTATCAAGCATGAAAGGCTTCTTCATAGATCAAAACACTTATAATATGGTTTAGGGATTTGGTTGTGTCAGTTAACATTTTGTTTGCAAAGTGTGTGTGTATGTGTGTGTGTGTGTGTGTGTGTGTGTGTGTGTGTGTGTGTGTGTGTGTGTGTGTGTGTGTGGCTACTACAAACAACCTATCATATTTGCTGGGTCCAACAGATGGCAGGTCTGTGTGATCAAGATTAAGTGCAAAAGGAGAAAACATAGCATATCAAAGCTGTCATTTACCCAGTTATTAAGAAAACGTGAGCCTGATCTGGATGAACATTTTACGGTGGAATTGAAATACTATGGCTCTATGCTCATTAAAAAAAGATTTGCACCGATCCTGAATGAGGGCGAGTTGCATTGTTTAACCTGCATGCACAGAAAAAAGCGAGTGCAAGTCTCCCTGAACTCAAGCTGATCTTAGTCACATTTAGTCATTATGTATTTTTCAGCGACAGTTCAGTGAATGAGCAGTAAGTGAGCTCTGTGTGTCTCTGTGTGTGTGTGTGTGTGTGTGTGTGTGTGTGTGTTGATGCTCAGGCAGGTGTGCTGCTCATCATTGCTGGCCTTTTAAACGCTGCTGTACTGCTGCTGACTTTTTAAATGAGAAAGTATGCAAGAGCCAAACACATACACACACATACACACAGAGTCGCCTTTACCCACTCAAGCTGAGCATTTAGAGTACTTGATGATTTTACATAAGAATACCAATTTCACTTTTTTTAAACTAAGTGGAAAGACTAGGTAGCAAACTATTCAAATGCATTTAAATAATAATAAGCCTATAATTATATACTGCCACAGACAAAGCCAGCATTAGCAGCAGTGGTGGGCGATCTGGCAAAAATATCACGTTATGTATTTTTAAGGCTGGATCATGAGCTATAATTGTATCATGATTATTTTCCCCGTTAGGTCTAAGGACTGATTTGTGAGGTACGGAACAGTGACTGTATAGCTTTACAAGGAAACTTATACAACAGCTAGTTCCAACCAAGTAATCTGATTGAACCAGAAACCTTCCACGAGTGATGATATAGAGTACAACAGCACTTGGATGTTTATCTGTATATATTCACACATGTTCTAACAATCGTTAATTGCATTAAACTCTCAATCCTCAGCATGGGTGAAAGTTCGGGTCGCAGTATACAGAACCGTAAGTTAGCTGATAAAATCCAAAGCAAAATAAGTGGAAATGAAAGAGAAACTTATGAGAGTTACAGGCCTGTCCACCACCTTTTTTTACATAGTACCGGTAAAGAATTTAAAACTGTTTTCACCCCTGTTAATTACACTAACTGTCAGTTAGAGTTGCCAGCTCAATGCTAGAAGGAACAAAATAACTGGTTAAATAAATAAACAAATCATAATCTGTTGATATTAAATTGTGTTTGTGGAACTGTTGTATAAAAGCAATATCACACCCGGGATCGTGCTGTTCTACTGAATATCAGCACACTCGTTAAATCTTTCTAAAGTTTAATAAAACTACATTTATATTATAAAGTCTACTTCCCTGTATGAACAATTATTTAAAATAAAAACGTCATACATGGGCATTCTTTAAAAATGTGAAAATGTGATTGTCAGTTTTAAATATGTTTAATACTTTTAATATTAAAATAAATGATTTATGTTTCATTGTTTTGATTTCATTGCTCTTCTCTCAGCGGTCTGTGTACAGCTGAAGAGTGGTGATGTTAGAAAAAACATTTTGACCCACATACAAGAAGAGCTACAGTATACACACAGATTTTCTGTTATTTTTGATCATATCTGCAATTGTTTCTTATTTTGTTTGTACCCATTCATTTCTGGGATTCACCAGTGTTTTCTTATTATTGCTCTTCTCATAGGTATGAAAAAATTGGTCGCGTAGTCGAAGCACTCTTACCATGGCAAAAACGGAACATTTTCACAGCTCGCCATTTTTTTGCGGAAGATCGATGCACGGAAGCATAGCAGTAAAATCGAGAAATGTGAAGAATAATAAATGCATCATATAATCAAATTTAGTTTATTATATGTTTTTTTGAGGAATTATAAGGATTGGTTCATTTAATTTATAGCCTGAAGAAATACTGTTGGTCGGTTGATCTCAACTGAGACTACAGTATAAAAACCCTTGGATGCTTGCTTGAGTTCTTCTTCTGGTTGCCCTTAGATGCTTTGGCCATCCAGCGCATTTTCAGGAATTGAACAGATTTGATGAGACGGATGAATAGCTGCCGAGCCGTTTCAGATTGCCACTCAGACACATTATTATGAAAACCACAATCAACTTCATCTGGTATAAAACAATAAGAAACTTTTTAAAACTCTTACAGAGGTGATGGAGGTTATGCCCGCACTCTATGTGCCATCAAACCACTTAAAAAAAATTCAAAATTTCTTCAACACCGATCGACTGACACTGCATTCACAGCCTCGCAGACCTTTTTCCATTGCTGCGTTTTTATTTGCCTGTAACACCAGTCCACATGCTCCAGAAGATCATATGTTCGCTTTGTTTTTACAGAGTACTTTGATGTCACAATGTTTTGGTAGCGACTCTCCAATTCTTGTCCCCGATTTACACATGGCACAACATGCCCCTGCCCATATATGGTGTTTGGGGGTGTTATCTATGCTAATTAAATAGTAATCCTATGTACCTCCAGGGGAAAATTCAGGTGGGTAAGACCAGATTGAGATGTTTATTAAAGTTTGGTGCAATTGGTCATTGATTCCTCTTTCCCTCTTAATAGAAAATTAAAAGAAAATGTAAGAGAAATTGAAGATAATTTTGCCTCATGAGGCCCATTGACTGCTTCAAAAAGTCTTAAACTTAAAACCATTGTTTTTGACTGTTTTGTTGTGTATCCTTGGCAAGCTGAATGTCATGGAATCAATGATTTTATTGCTAACCTTTTTAAACACATTTGTTTACTTCAGCACTGTTTCTGGATTTTTTTACACTCATATGCACGCTCCATCTTGGGTTCGAGTGAACTCTTTGAGGCGATTTTTTGTGATTAAATAAACTTGTCTCCATGTCAAGTTTGCCTTTGCATATTTCACATACAACTATGGTTTGTGCATGCCAAATCCATCCAAGTTGTTTAATATTCATCAGTTTCAGTATTTCCACAGTTGATTTTTTTAGGTGCCAGCTCCTCACACCGCCAGGGTCGGGAGTTCGATTCCAACCTCGGGTCTGTGTGTGGAGTTTGTATGTTCTCCTTGTGCTTGGTTGGTTTCCTCCCACCGTCAAAAGACATGGAGATTAGGTTAATTGGAGTTCCCAAATTGGATGTACTGTGTGAATGAGTTGGTGTGTGCCCTGAGATGGATTGTTTAAGGTGTGCCCCTCCTTGTGCCCAATTTTTCGTGGAATAGGTTCCAGGCCCCTGTACAGGATAAGTCATATAGAACATGAATGAATGAATGCCTTGTGTTGATAAGGTGTTCACATATCAATACTGATTTTTTTTCTGCCTCATGTGACATTACCAAATGTGGGCTTTGCTGTTTGACCATTTTATCCATTTTTTTAGGTACAACGAATGGTTTTGTGACTCACCCAAAGGAGAAGCTAGTGTCATATCAGCAGCCCAAGTGCAGCCAAGCAGGAATAAGCTAGTATGGATCGGTATATAGCTGCGGGACTTTTCTTTGTAAATAACGCAAACCCTCACAGTTACAGAACAACTGCTTACTGTACTTAAAATCACATTATGTCAAACAATATCAATAATATTGATTTGTTAATTCCATGTGAGTACTAACAGCAAGGTGTAGCTATACACACACGCGCACATCTATGCCCAATGTATGAAGTACAGTGCATAACTGCTCAGGATGTAATGATCCTGCTGCATATATTATCTGAGTAGATCCAGGCTATGGTTTTGCATCAGAATACCATGGCAGTTTGTCCACAAGACTGAAGTGCAGTCCATGCAAAATCAGGGCAAACACAGCCATCAAATATAGTAGCTACAGTGCCTAAAGCCCACACATGCATCAAGGATGACAGAGCATTATTGTCTTTGCTGTAGTGAACTCTCAGTAGGATTGCAACAATGGTACGAATGCATAAATGGCAGCTACGGTTATCCAATTTGTCACTGAAAACTTGTGTGACAACCACTTACTGTTAGGCTTAAGGTTCTTTTACATAAATCACCTGCTTCATCGGTATGAAAATGGTATCTATTTTTAATTGTTAGCATTTATTGCAACTGCCAATTACTAACACTTCAGTTTCTGTAAATCTCTCACAGTTACCCCTTAGGGTAAGGCCAAGGTTGGGTTAATTATTGGCACACAAAAAAAACCACGTGTACAGCTATGACATTACATAAAACATTAGGCCCGATATACAGTAGTGTAGGCTCCCCTTGTGCCAAGACCTGTGGGGGTGTGCTGTGGTGTCTAGCGCCATAATGAACCTTGAACTCTTTGCCTGCTTAGCTCCATACATGGTAAACTGTGGTGCACTGTGTGCTGTTGCATTTCTATCATGGCCAGCATAAAACTTGTTTTCAGTAATCTATTCTGCATTGTTTTTTTCCGTGGGATTGGACTGGATGAGCTGGCCCTTGATCCCCGTGGGCATGGGTGAGCCTCGGGTGCCCATGATTCTATCACCAATTTGCTTGTGCATCAGAGTTATTCACGTCACCTCTCACTGGTTGTGGCTGATCTGACAATGTTATGGCTGATCTGTGTATGCTACCCTTTCAGTGAAACAGACAAAGAAGGATATATGATAGTTAAAATGGTTTTAAAAATGCTTCTTTTATTGTTAATTAATAACGACACTCACATTTGCAGTCACGCTATAAATAGCATGAACGCTCTGTGTCTTTTCATACAGTCCTTCTCGGTTATTGTGCCATTGTGTTTCTTCCCAGCACATCTTAATTAATGCTATTTGGAGCGTGCTTTAATTCAGCTTGATTGAGTTTTGTCTAGTTTACGCCTATTTGCCAGTTGCAGCCATTTGCCTGCTTTCTGTTTTCGAGCATTGCATTGGTATAGTCTTTATAATCCAAGAGCTTTTTCAAAAGGAAAAAATATTGAACTTATAATTATACCGTGTCAGTTTATATTCCAGACTTTTTTAATGCCGTCTTTTTAATGCTACATAGATGAGATATAAGACGATATTTTATGTACAAGCATATCATGCTTGATTAAATTGGTTATTAAATTTGTAAAAATATACTATTTTATAGGTTTGTGTAATGCAGATTCCACCTGAGATTATTCCTTAGTCTCTTGAAATGAACAAGTTCATTAGAATTCTTTATATTATCATGACAGTTTTTTGATATTAGATATTCATTGCACATTGACAACTCCAGTGCAAGCAGCATTTACATATAAGAGCCCGGGGCCTGAAATTAACTTTTTGACTCAATGGTCAAATTGGTGAGTAGATGAAAAAATCCGGCGGCCAAGGATATTTTTTACCGGCGAAAATAATAAATTGCATTTTTGTGTCACGTATACATTGCTTTTCAGTTCAGTTTATTGATAAAATAAGGTTTTAATAAATCTTGCATGAAGGCAATTTGCCATTCCAACCTCATGTGTTTATTCGTACCTGAAATCCCTCTTTCACTACATGACCATGTCTATCACTAAGTTATATGTGACAGCATCTGTGATTTTCTTGTCTCTTCAATGTTCTTTCATTCAGCATGATGCATGCAAGATTAATATTCAAAAAGCACCAACTCAGCCTTTCCTGTTGTCCAAAAGCACTTACACCACTAATTTAAAACAAAAGACTTTTAATTGGACAGTTTTAGCATGAGTCTCTGAGTCCATAAGTTATGCCCAGTATGATTCAGACAAAACTCCACATAAAATACTGTCTGAGAAGTGTATGCATAGAGTTTGGGTGTTCTCTTTAGCTTGGTGGGTTTCCTCCACATACATTGATTTCCTCCCACAGTCCAAAGACATGCACATTAGGCTAATAGGCGTTCCTAATTTTCCTGCAGTTTTCCAGCATTGTGCTCTATGTCTTCTGGGATAGGCTCCAGGCTCTCCTGCAACCCTGTATACAGGATACAATACATATAGAATATGACTGAGTGAGAGTAAGTCACTAGCCTGATGCTAATGCTAGCTGCTAGACAAGTTGCAGCAAGGTGACTACCCTGTGTGAGTGTGGGTATATGTGTGTTTTGCTAATTGTATGTTTGCATGGTGCAGACAGCAGAGAACAGGACAAAGAAGCAGTAGCATCACCAAAACAAAGACTTAATATGACTTAATAACTTGCAAATTTAGTTACTAACATTTACCCTCTTGTGATGAGTAGTCCTCAGATTTACTCGATGAACCGAAAATCTACCAGCACTTGGCTGTTGATTTCGGACCGTGCCAGAGCCTGTAAAATGTTTCCACTGACACCCTTTAATCTTACATTCACATTGTATTCAAAACAGTTTTTTTTTTACATTGCTGGACTGTTAATCGGGATTTCACTGGAAGTGCCACACCATAAGTTGTAAAATAAAACTGCAAAATGTACTTATTTTAGATTAGATATACTGATACTGTGGTGAATTGCATCTCTTTACTTAGATTGAAAACCTTGAATGAAAATGGCGTGGCATGTTATATCAGAGAAACTAGAAGGGTGTGAGAAGTATTTAAATGATATTACACGACAATGCTGTCTGCCTCATAATGTATCACATTTTTATGTCTGTAATCTTTTGTTTAATAATCACTCTATTACGGTCGGTGTGAAAAACAAAAAAAAAGTTCAAGTTATCTGACTTTGTCTGTTTTTCTTTACATTATCTCTACTTTGAACTAAATGTTGGTGCATCACGACTCGATAGGTTACAGTTGACACTCAAACAGCGATTATGCATAACCCTGCGTTCACACTGAACGCGGCGAGAGCGTCAAAGTTCGCTCTCGCCTCCCTGCTGCCGACGCTTGTCGCCGCTCATCGCCGCACTTCACCGCTCTGACGTAGACCGAATGCCTTTCTTGTATTTAAAGGGCCTGCAAAGCAATCAAGCTTGTTGATCTTATGGAGACTTACAAAAATGTGGAAGAAAACAAGAAACTGATTGATAGAAAGAACTGTATTGTAGAAATGAACAAAATTATAAGGCATTTGTATGGTGTGGCTTCTGTTCATTGTGAATTGCTAGTCTAATTTAATATTATTTTATTATTATATTATATTTCTTATTATCTTTGTCCACCCATCATTTTTTTTGTTAATGTCCCTGTACACAAACAGGGATATGTCATAAATAACCGGGAAACCCACTACCGCAATAATTAACTTCTCCTCCATTTTGCTTGGGAACTAATGTCGCTGGAACAAAAGTTTACAGGACTGCGTTTCGCGGAATCCGCTCAAGCGGAGGACCTCTACTTTTTTTATTGGTTGCCACTCAACCGCGTCATAGCTCATTACCATAAAGTTGAGCTGATTTCAACTCCCTTCGCCGCTTTCAACACACCGCGCCGCTCTTCGCCGCTCTTCGCCGCTGGCTCCCATTGAAAATGAATGAATTCCGTCGGTGTTAACGCTCTCGCCGCATTTGGTGTGATGCAGTTTAGTGCAAAAGTGTAACATTTCTTAGCATACTCTGTAGTGGAACAGTTCACTGATTCCAGGTATTAAAATGTAAGAGTCTTATTCTTAAAAATATATATTTCTGGCTTGAGCACTAATTACAAATGTAGTGTAGTTAATTATGCACTGAAATTAGCATTGCTTAATTAATCACAACCTTAATTAGGACAATTTGAACAGAATTCAGATAAATAGAAACATTTAATCTTTCTTTAATGTGTAACCTTGTGCACTGTAATTACTGTTGGGTCAGAACTTGCAAGTCAGGATTTGAGTCAGTCAGAAATACTGAATTGAAAGACTTTGAAATGAATTTGAAATGAGTTCTCAACTTCTGAAATGTTTGATTGGTGGATTGGAAAATTAATTCGTGAATTTCAATTAGCGGCTGGTCGTCTGCTCGTGCCTAGTTGATACTTGAACACACCATACACACTCTGTTTCTTTCACACAGACATGGGTACTCTCACAGTCTCTCTGAGTCACAGTTACACACCGAGCACAGTGAACTAAATATTTATGGCACACTGCATTAAGCATCTCGCGCTGACCAGTTGGGACGTTGGGAGTAAACAGCCACGTTGATTGGGACGGGTGTCGGATGTTTTATTACTCTATTAACCAGCCGAGCAAATGTTTCGTCAGTCAAATATTCTTATTCTACACACTGACATTCACTCCTCACCCTCTAATACTACACCGTGATCAATGTTAACCATAAATGTGAGCCATCAGCAGAGACCCATAGTCAATGTGTAGAATGAGTGGACTCCCCTGGCCCGGCTATTTATAAGCCTGCCTGATGCGAGTAGCTGCTGGATAAAAAGTAATTTACACAAGGAGTTGTTGATTTCTCTGGGGAGGACTTCCTTTGTTAACACAGGGAGAGTGCTGGTGATGTGTCTGACATGAGACATTCAGACAGTAGTTAGATCTTATTAGCTCGTACTAAATCACGCTTAGCATTGTAGTAGTCTGTGGATTCTCAGAGACGAATGGACTGAAGTAACACTGCTGCCCCAAATGAATATTTAAAACCTACGAGAATGAATTCCGACAAAACAATTGCAATAACGTCTAAAGCAAAGTTACACAAAGCCTCTTGTTCTCTATATACTGTAGCAGCAATGGCACCAAGGTCCAGCCCATATACAGCATATGTTGATACAGTAGTATCACTTTATAATATCATTTTATAAATATGCCTATTTGATATTACCTTGCTTTAGATTTTGTTAGAATTCTAAACATACTTAAATAACCCACTCCTACCACACAGTGCTGTGCTGTGCTGCCTGCCAATGTGTGAAAAGGTTATAGCAGGCCATCCTTAGGATGAGGAGCATGTCTTTCATAACTTCTGTAATAATTGCTGTATTTCGCCTTCAACGAACGCATCTGTTTTGAATTCCAAAGATTGTTGTGAAACATTTATGAATTTTTCTGTTGAAAAAATAGCACCAGTGAGACATGGCCTTGTCGGACATGTCCCTGAGAGCACAGAGGCTCCTTTCTGCACAGCTGGCGTTGAATATTTCAGTCCAGTCTTTCTCTCCACTCTTTACGATATTATTTCATCCTTATGGCCGATATCATCTCTTCTAGATGTAGTACCGACCAGACTGCTAAAGGGGGTTTTTAGTTGTATGGTTCATCGCCTTGTAGCTTATTTTTAAGTCTTAGGTTGGGGTATGTCCCAGATGCTTTTAAACATGCTGTTATCACTCCCCTCTTTAAAAAAACAAACAAACTCTGTTTTGAACCTATTTCACATACTAAAATACTACTGTAGATAAGCTTATATTTCATCAATTGCAACAATTTTTAAATGAAAATTGAATTCTGGAAAATTTTCTGGTTTTAGAACACAGCACTGAGTCTGCCCTATTAATTATTTATAACGTATCAAGAGTATAGCGGCTGCCCAGTTGTATTGATCATTCTTGACCTCAAAGCAACCTTCGACACCATAGACCACAAAATTATTGTTTCGGCTAAAACAAAACGTGGTTGGAGTTGGGGTACTGTGCTTAATTGGTTCGCATCTTACTGTATATGTCAAACAGAAGCGTTTTTGTAAGATGTGGGGACATCTCATCTTCGAGCGTCCCTTAACTCTATGGTGTACCACAGGGATTGATACTTGGCCCGGAGTTGTTTTCCCTCTGGGTAATATCATTAAATAATACAATTTCACTCATTTGACTTCTACGATGACGACATCCTATTACTGCATGTTTGTTTAAAACCAGATTCACTTAGTGCGTTCTAGTCCTTGTCTAGCTGTTTAACTGACATTGGCTGGCTAGTAATTTTCTAATAAAAATTCTTAATGAGTGTAAGTATGAATGCAGGAGCAGCCCATTTATAACATTAGGAGTCTCACATCAAATTTTAAAAACAATGTTCGAAATCTTGGCGTTATATTTGACAACATTTATATTAGAATTAGAATTTTGCTTAGCAAGTATTTGCAGTTGTAAAAACAAACTTCTTTCAACTCAGTCTGGTAACAAAGTTGAAGCCTTTTGTTTCGATGAAAGACATGGAACGATCCATTTATGCTTTTATAAGTTCCAGATTGGATTACGGGATCGCTCTTTATTTAGTCATTACTCAATGCTTTCTCCATTGTGTATAGCTGGTTCAGAACGCTGCAGGACGGCTTTTAACAGGTACTAATAAGCGTGCACACATAGCCCCGGTACATTGCTCTCTTCTCTGGCTTCTGGTGCAGTACAGAATTCAATACAAAATCTTATTGTTTGTTTTGAAATCTCTGTCTGATATGGCCCGAACCTATTTAAACAAACTTATCCATCTGCGTCCCCATGGCCGAACTCTGAGGTTCTCTGCTCATGTACTGCTCGAAGTGCCTAGAACAAGATATAAATCGTGGGATGACCATGCTTTCTCCTAAGCTCTGGAACTCCATCCTGTTCTTACTTCTTAAAGGGAATTCTTTACATTTCATGCTAAATTGAAGGCATATTTATTTTAAGTTTTTATTATCTATTTTTATTTACTTTTAGGATAATTCAATATTTTATTACATTTATGTTAACTTTTATTCGCACCTTTTTGAGCTTTGTCCAGCAACTAGGTTCTACCTGGTAGTTGTTAGGTTCTACAGTTTATAAATTAGGTTTGATTTGATTTGCTAATTTGAATAATATTAAATTCCACCGCAACTTCTCTCTTAATGGAAGGACATCAAATCAACACAGCTCACATGCAGCATCAATATGAGATATTCTGTATGTACAAGTATTCACTTTAGCTTTAGCAACACTTTAGAAACAATCTGATCTTTTTGATTCTTATGCATTTTCTCACATTTCCTACACATTTCCATAATTTTGATTTACTTTTGATTCTGTAAAGCTGCTTTACAACAAAGACCAACGCTATACAAATAAAATTTAATTGAACTGAATGAAACCTAAAAAAAAGAAAGAAAATATACATTGCTCATTTATGTTAAACGTTTAACTTAATTATTTAATGAATAAGCCACCTGCGCCCATATTTACCAAGCATCTCAGAATGACTCAAACGGCATTTAGAAAATCTTCCTAGCTCAGAGTCGGACATCAAAGTTCTTAATGAAGCGTCCTACGAGGAGACGGACTGCGCCAAGGAAAACGTGTGACTTTTTTACTACGCTGAGAGCCATAAAGTAGGCTGTACGTTATACTGTAGTGGTTGTTGTAGTTTTGTAGTTTTTAAACTGTGAAAAAGCGAAACGGTGAAATCAGCAGCAGTTGTGTGAAATCTTTACGCACACAGACAAAACGTATAGATGCCTGGCTCGCTGCCTGACGTTATCCTATTTGGACTGCACCAATCACAACTGTTTCAACCCCTAAAATACAGCTGTGTAGGACTTTTATAATCTGATCAAAATGACTGGAGAGAGGATGAGAGCGTTTTGCTTGCAGAGAAGGGAGTAAAATGAAATAAAATAATTAAAGCAAGATTCTGCCTTACTTGTAAGTCTGAAAATAAGAAGCGAACGGAGGCATTTTGTGAACACATCAGTGCTACCTGTCAGACTGCAGCACGTACCCCTGAGGAGTGTGAGAAATAGGGGGAACACTGTGTTAATGAAGTGATGAAGTGCTGCTTATAACAGAATCTAAAAACAAACCAAAAAAAAAACAAACACTTGTGTACACTCTGTTAGATTTTATATAACTTATAAAAAATACTTATAGAATGTACAGGGGTTGGACAATGAAACTGAAACTCTGGCCAATTTAGTGTTGGATGTTTCATGGCTACATTTGACCAGCCTGGTGGCCAGTCTTCATTGATTGCACATTCCACCAGTAAGAGCAGTGTGAAGGTTTATTTAGCAGAGTAGTAGCACAGTTTTGCTTAAACTATTGCAATGCACACATTATGGGTGACATATCAGAGTTCAAGTTCAAGAGGACAAGTTGTTGGTGCATATCTCGCTGGCGCATCTGTTACCAAGACAGCAAGACCTTGTGATGTGTCAAAAGCCAGGGTATCCAGGGTAATGTCAGCATACCACCAAGAAGGACGAACCACATCCAAAAGGAGTAACTGTGGACGCAAGAGGAAGCTGTCTGAAAGGGTTGTCCGGGTGCTAACCCAGATTGTATCCAAAAAACCTAAAACCACAGCTGCCCAACTCACTCCAGAATTAAATGTGCACCTCAACCCTCCTGTTTCCGCCAAAACTGTTCGTCGGGAGCTCCACAAGGTCAATGTACATGGCCGGGCTGCTATAGCCAAACATTTTTTAATGCGTGCCAATGCCAAACGACGGTTTCAATGGCGCCAGCAGCGAAAATCTTATTATGTAACGCAACATTAAGTTTCACATACTAGATCAATATCTCAATTATACTGTATGTGTTATATGTCAACCTTTTGGTACAAGCTCAATCCTCAGTGTGAAAAGTATTCCTCATGCTCCCAGAAACACGTTTTTCATAAATTTTGGAAGTCATGTATCATCAGGGAATAAAAAAAGCATAGATGTGATACATTGGTCATTCAGTAGATTCAGGTCATCAGCTGACTTCATTTATTGCTACATAACTTTGCTGAGCCTAGACCTGCTGAAGCAACCACAGATTTTCAACACATTCACACTTTCACTATTAAACAGAGTTGTGATTTCTACTGTCGATTTTTCTTTTTTCAATGAAATTTCAACCAAGCATTTAAGTCATCTAAGTTAATTCTTTTTTTTAATTCTAAAAAAAGTTATTTTTAAGTTAATTCTAAAAGATTTATTGTTCAACAGCATCCTTCCAGGTTTTAATAATGTTTTCGACACTTCTTTTCCCAATTCCAGTCATTTCAAATATGAAATTATTTGTTTTCTGCAGTGGTGTCTTTGTTTTTTTAATTATTATTATTTGTTTATTTATTAATTTTCATATCTCAGCACTAAGATTTAGGGATCAGGCATTTGCAATGTCGTCTAGCTTTTCAGTAGACAATCTTGTTTCCTATCATTTCTTGTTTCCCATAGTTCATATCATTCTTATCACAGATGTGAAATGCAGTGCCTATCTGTAGTGACTATCTGTATTTGTATCTGTTTGGTGCTTGAATTATGACTATCTGGGTATAAACTCTACCACTTTGCCCAAAGAAACTGAACAACGACGACGCCAACAACAACCAAGAGTTTTAAAATGATAGCGATATCATCATGGGCGGCGAATTCTGACATCAGGAAAGTTTTGACATGAGAATGCATTATGGATAGAAGGATGGATTTATGGATGGATAGATGGGACTTCTTTTAGATCTTCTTATCCTGCTTCATTTGCCCAGGAGACTTAAAAGTCCTGAAAACCCGCATTGTCATGCAGCAGTAAACATGTTGTGTTATAAACCCTTCCTCAGGCATACTGTAACTTTCTTGTGCATGTCAGTTAAATCAGAAAGTTTATTTTCTTCTTTCAATGCCACCACACCATTACAGATTCGCATAGCTATTTATATCTGTCTCGCCACTTCCCCAAGCACTGCAAACACTGCACTCCTTACTCACATGTATGGGGAATTAAATGCGTTTACAGTAAGAGTGACAGCTTTCTTGAGAAATGAATAAAAGCGTATGTGAGTATTTTTGTATCTGTGAATTTCATAGACATTGAGTGAAGCTAGAGTTTATGTTTTCTCCATTAAGGGAAAAGCATGTGGTGGTGTATAAACAGTATACTTAAGGCAGAAAATGTACTTTTAAATTTCTCCTTTTTTCAATGCTAAAACACTCCATGAGCAATAATTTAACATTAACGACATCTCAGGGATCATTCCTAGTTGTTTTCACTGCAGAATACAGATGCCGAACTTTTTTCTTTTTTTTTTTAACTGTTTGCTTTGGGTCCAAAATGTGATCTGAATTTTCAGATGAGACCTTTTAAAAGCATCTGGAATCGTAAGATTTGTTTAGTCCCCAATGTGGCATCAGTATCACTCAGTGCATACATAAACAGTTTGACAGCAAAATGAGTTTAAAAAAAAAAACACTTACTCTTACTCTCTCATTGTCTATACCACTTTATTCTGTATACAGGGTTGCGGACGGGCGGCCTGGATCCTATCCCAGGAAACGTAGGGCACGAGGCAGGGTACAACCTGGACAGTGTGCCAATCCATCGCAGGGCACACACACATACACACATTCACTCACACTTTGGGGGCAATTTGGGAACACCCATTAACCTAATCTGGATGTCTTTGGACTGTGGGAGGAAACCAGAGTTCCTGGAGGAAAGCCACCAAGCACGGGGAGTCTATGTAAACTCCATGAGAGACGGCAATCGAACCTAGCCGGGAATCGAACCCAGACCCTGGAGGTGCAAGGCGACAGTTTTATTATTTCGCTGCATCAAGCAAAGAAAACAACTAAGGAAATTTGAAATCATTGGAATTACGTTAACAATATTTTAACACATTATTAAAACCTGGAAAGATAATGCTGAACCGTCACCTTTATGGAAGAAAATTGAATGAGATCACTCAAACACACGTAGAAGTTGCAGGTAAAAAGCAAAGTAAACACCATAACTATGTTTAATAGTGAAAGACTTAGTCTAAGCTACTTTACTCAAGTTCAAAATTGATCCGAGTAGTCATTTTTATCAGGCTATGTTTTTTTCCACACACACACACACACACACACACACACACACACACACACACACACACACATATATATATAGTTATTAGTTATAGAAGTTATTCTGTTTGTTTGTCTGAAAGTTTATTTTTTTCTTTCAATGCCGCCACACCATTACAGATTCTCATAGCTATTTATATACACCTCGCCAGTTCCTGAAGCACGGCAAACACTGCACTCCTTACTCGGAGACTTAAGTGCGTTCACAGTATGAGTGACAGCATCCTTCAGAAAAGAATAAAAGCGTATGTGAGTATTTTTGTATCTGTGAATTTCATAGACATTGAGTGAAGCTAGAGCTTATGTTTCCTCCATTAAGGGAAAAGCATGCAGTGGCGTATAAACAGTATACTTAAGGCAGAAAATGTGCTTTATAGATTTTTTCCCTTTTTTCAATGGTGAAACACTTCAAGAGCAATAATTTAACATTAATGACATCTCAGGGATCATTGCTAGTTGTTTCCATGGCAGCAGTGAAGTGAGTAAGCTTAGTGAGAAAAAAAAATCATTTATACTTTGAAAAGTTTAGAACACGAATGGAATAAATAAATTCCTTAAATATTAACTGATGTGGATAAATTTCATGCCATAATTATAATACTCAGACATGCAAGCCATCAAATTATATAGCTCCTTATTCCTTGTTTCTTTAAATTATTGCTTGCTTGTGTACTCTGCTCGAACAGTTTGACAGAATGAGATAACTCAATTTTTGCAGTTTTAAAAAATGTGTTTTTCTTTTTTTTTCCCCAAATGAAGCAGGAAGCATTGCAAACTGATAGAGAATATTTTATATGGTTTATTTGATCACAGGGGCTTTAAATAGCACAAATCCCAAAATAAGTGTGATTTTTCAAAAAGCTGTAACCCCCTATATCTCTCACCGTTTTGGCATAGTGGATAAATCAGCCTTTTCTTGCCTTCAACATTCTCAAAAAAACCCTTTGAACACATCCAGACTACTTATAGCAGCTGCTGTGTTGCACAGGAAGTATCTTACAGTAGCTTCACTGATCACGTGACAGAAAGAAGCAATGCAATTGGCTGCTCACGAAGAAAAAAGCTTTTGCATAAACGTGCTTAGCTCAAAATTTGGAAGAAAGTTTTGGAAAAATTTGGAATACTTTGAACATAAGGTTAGCAGGTTTCATATGAAACATTTTGTTTGATATACTGTCAATGTGATCTATTGTCAATCTTTTTCGTTAAATAAATACTTTTTTAATTCCTTGCTGAAAATGAAAACGATCCCTCTTGCTCCCAGACCCTCTGTTTCACGATGTGAATCCTGTAATATGCCTGTATAATCAGGAAGAAAAGAGTGCCTTGATGTGATAACCTGTACATTCAGGTTCTAATCTGATTTCATTTTATTGTCTTATAATATTGCTGAGACCAGACCTGACCAAATGAAGCAACGCAAAACAATAACACTACCTCCAGAGGTGTGTATAGTGGGCATAATGCATGGTGGGTGCATTGCTTCCTGCACTTGCCTTTTGCCTGTCACTCTGGAATAGGATTCATCGGTCCACATGACTCATCGGTCCACATGACCTTTTTCATTTGCCCTAAAGTCCAATCTTTAAATAGGTAGATAGAGCACTTTATTCATCCTTTATGATCTAATAATTATAATATTTTTTTTTTTACATGATTACCAGATGGATATTTCTTATGGACACAGCTACTTAGTTTCAATCCTGTTTGTTCTCGTTACATTGTGCATGTGGAAATGCTCTTTGTTTCACATCGCTGTCAGATATATATTTTTTACCATGCATCTTCACTAAGGAATTAAGTGATCTACGTGATCATAATTTGTTTATGACCAATTATCTTCAAGGTTTGGTACTATCCTTCCAGGTTTTATTAATGCATTTAACCCAATTTCAAAGTCACCTTAATTGTTTTCAATACTTGACACAGGCACCAATAACTTGACCCATCTGAAGATTTTATTTTTGGCCATGCAGTCTACTTGCCTGATGCATTGGGTTAAAGTAAAACTTCCATTATTTACCAAAAATAAAGATACAGATAAGAAGTGCTCTGTTATTATGCTCGTGTTATGTCCAAGTCCAGAAATACATTATGAAATACAAGTGAGTTGTACAGTCTGATAACAGTCTGACATGAACGCTTCTGACCTCCTACAGAAAGTTTCATCAAGCGATGTAAAGCAATGTATAAAACCGAGCACCTGAAAAAATCTTTAGTAGAACTGATTCAAATGTATGTAGTTTGCCAGCTGAATTCTATTTTTAATAAGAACCATCACAGATTCACATGTTTAGTTGTTTTCAATCTCATACATTTATGTAAATGATTTGAGTGAGGAAAATTAAGCATTTTATAGATTCTTTTTTTAAAAAACTTATTCATGTATATTTTTATTCATCGACTCTGGGTTGATTAGTGAAAGCAGGTGAATGTTTAACAGTCATTTAAACAGAGATGTATGCATTTATCCTCCT
The DNA here is from genome assembly GCA_013621035.1 of Clarias magur. Lineage (NCBI taxonomy): Eukaryota > Metazoa > Chordata > Actinopteri > Siluriformes > Clariidae > Clarias > Clarias magur. The sequence goes on from QNUK01000339.1 coordinate 682,151, forward strand.
CCTCAAGGTCGAAACAGTCCTGTGACGCTAGTAAAAGATAGTGGATGAGGTTGTAAAGCTCAGCAACACAAAACCATTTCAAAGTAAGGTGTCTTATTTATCACCATGAACTTATCACAAATAGTTCACCATTAAGAGCTAACCGTTGTTACCGTGTTTTTTTTTTTTTTTGTTTGTTTTTTTGTGGCTTGTTCAGACATTTGTAAGGAAGCACTTTGTATAGCGAGACCTTTTAGTTGAATATAGATGTCATATTGCTTCTTGCTACAGGCTTCACACATTGATGGCAGTACCTTAAAAGGGACAATGTGCATTATTCTCCACTAGCAGGTGTAGGCATCTAGATTTGTCCCAGTGCACCGATTCTTTCTCCTTTTATTGCACCAGCTTGCACATTGCTGTATAGAATATGTCTCTAGCTTTGTTATCCAGTATTGAATGCGTTATTTAGTAGTTATGGACCGGAGTTTTTTCTTTGCTTTCTGTGAGTTATACATCTGCAATTTTGACCTTGTTTCTTCTCTGACTACAATTATGGATTATTCTGTGCTTTACTGTGGTCGCTTGATCCTTGCTTCCTATACAGTATACTATATGCTGATTCCTGGATTAGCACAAATACATCTCAGTGCATACATTCTACCCCGCATGATGGCTGAGGTTCTAATAAAGTCCTGGATTATCAGTGAAGCTTAGTTTTCAGAAGCTAGAGACTGAAAGGAGAGCTCTGTCACAGATGTTACTATTCTCCTGGGTTTAGTATGTGCATAAGTAGGACACTATTTGGAGCATAAATCTGATACAGATACAGAACTTTTAAAACTCCTTTTTTTGTTTCTATTTACTCTGTGTGCAAAATATGATCTGAATTTTCAGATGAGAAAAGTTTACAGCATCTAGATACCTATTCGTTTAGTCCCCAGTGTGGCATCTGCATCATTGCATGAAGTTTGAATCACTGCAAAAGTTTGACAGCAAAATGAGTTACCTCCATTTTTGCAGTTTTGAGAAAAACAGGTTTTTTTCTTCAATTGAAGCAAGAAGCATTGGCAAACTGATAGATTCTTTTCCCTACATTGTGTCTTTGAGTCACAGGGGTTTTAAATAGCAGAAATGGCAAAATAAGTGAAAATTATATGTAATTTTCCACAAAAAAAGGAGTTTTGTCGAATAAAGCAAGAAGTATGGCAAAATTACGGCAAAAAGAGAATATTTTGTGCATGTTTTATTTGAGTTACAAAGGTGTTAACAAGCACAACTGCCAACTGCTTGTATATATATATGGACTGGATATATTGGATTTTTGGATATATTGGATTGGACTATGAAAAAAGACATACGGCATTAGCTACAGTAATTATGTAACAACAACAACAACAGCATCATCAGCTTCAGTTTCAGTTTCACTTTGGTACATGACGACAGTTTCACAGTAAATGTATGCACTGTTTGACCAGCAGCTTTCCACACACACAGTATGTACATCTCATGTCTCTTGTAGACAAATCGTCAGTGTCAGTTTTGTAATATTATTTCTTTGCTTACACTGCAGTTTTCCACATACTGTAGTTTTGTTAAATATATAACATGCTTCTTGAATAACATTCTATCACGGTCATTAAGCAACACCTTTCATTACTCCTGATGCATGACTGCATGCAATGGTAATAACAAAGTATAAATGTTCTTTTCTAGACTTTACCATTCTCCAAAAAACATTTGAAAACATTGAAAACCACTCTCAGCAGCTGCTGTGTAGCACAAGATGTATGTTCGCTTCACCGAACTTGTGACAGAAAGAAGCAATGTGATTGGCTCGTGTTGATGCGACAGCTTTCGCTTGGAAATCAGGGGGCGATTTGTCATACTTTGCTCATAAAATGGAAGTTTAAAGCTTCGAAAATAAAGTTATATAGGTTATAGCTTAGTAAGATTTTATAATAAGGTTAGAAAAGCTTATATTGTAGAGAGTCTTGTATGTCAGGTATGTAAGGTTCTGCCACATATATGCCACAATATTTTTCAGCCAGTCCTGTTGGTGTGCTTCTGATTATTGTCCTCTTGCATGTCGCGATTTTGATCAAGCATGGTCGGCTTAATGACTGCAAGGTGCCCACATCTTGTAGCTGCAAAATAAGCCCAAATCATCCCTCTACCGCTGTGTTTGACAGTAAATATGAGATGTTTCTGCTGAAATGCTGTTTGGGTTTTGTCAAACATGGTGCAGGGCATTAAGGCCAAACAACTCCACTTTGGTCTTATTTGTCCATAGCCTTTGTTCCAAAAGTTTTGTGGTTTCTTCAGATGTAGTTTTGCGAATCTCAGTTGTGCTTTCACTTCATTCCGTTTCTAATGGTGCATGACCTTTAACATTTAACATGCTCAGTGACACCTTTATGGGTCTGAGATATAGCTCTTGGGTTTTTTTGTATTTCTCTGAGAATTCCATGGTCTCACCTTGGGGTGAATGTCCTGAGACGTCCACTCCTGAGAAGTTTGGCAACTTCTGTCTTGAATGTTTTCAATGTGTGAATCATCACTGTAGAAAGTTAAACTCCAAGTTGTGTGGAAATGATTTATAACCCTTTTCAGATTGATGCGCAGTGCAGCAACAATTGATTCTCTGAGATAATTACTCACGTCTTTGCCTCTTGGCATTGTTAACACACACTTGAATAATCCAGACTAGCAAAATGCTATTATTGAGGTTTGCACACCTGCTGATGATCATTTAGCAGCACCTAGCAACTTACCCTCTTTAAATCCTGTGGGAGCAGTAAGGCGCTCTTAGTATTGCCCGCATATTCAAATGATTTTTGCTATGTTTTTACACACAAAAAAACATATAGATTTAAAAGATGTACTAACTTTTTAATAAAATGACGCCAAATGAGTAAAAGTCTGAAAATTGAGTTTATCGTTCTTAAATTGTTTTAACATTTTTTTTTATCGATTTAGGGATGATTGGAAGATGTAGCACATCAGCTCCTAAATAGCAAACCACTTAATTTGGGCTTGGACTAAGAATTTTCACATCATGGAATTATGTCAGAGTTCATTGTCAGCCTCTTTTCTCAAACCATGGCTTTTAATGAGGATTTTGACAGGTTATTGAAACCCCCTTCACCTGAGGCTATCACTGTTCTTTCTCTCTCACTTCTTAAAGAGACAAGAAAATCATTTTGTCCTTCATTTCTTTCTCTCCTTCCCTTTCTCTTTACTTTCTCTCTGATATGGAAGCAGCTGTGTCTACAAAAACCCCCCGTCAGGATTAAATGGACCCCTGTAGCGTTTCTGAACAAATTGGAACACACTTTTAGCTCTCTCGGAAACGGGGAATGTGAGTTCAGACAACCTCGAATCAACCGTGTATTTCCACATCACAGGCACTCTCAGGGCCAAAAGAAAAGATAAGGGGAGAAAGAATCTGCGGGAGTGAGAGGGTGAAAGTATGACAGGGCTTTTTTAATTAACGAGCACTCCATGAGAGAGGTTTCACTGCTGCCATCACTCACATGTTGAAACCATAGAAGTTGATCACTAAGAGGAGGAATCAAACTTTGTTACCTTGCTTTATCATCTTTTGGCACAGCCGAAATTGTAGCTTTCAAAGATCCCTAATGTTGTATGCCAGAGGTAATCAAATCAAAGGAGCAAAGTCTATGGGCAAAGGTGTGGTGTGATTTCCCAATTATCCCATGAAGAAATGTTTTAATGAAATTAAATATATTACATAAAAATATATTAAATGTAATATTTATTCAATACCATAGTATATATTACATACAGTAATATAGTGCAGTCAGTGTACAGGTCTGCTCGCTGATAAGGGTGAGAGTGAATTTCAGAGTATGCCACCTTGGAGAGGTGATCCACGATTAGGTTAGCTGGTGAGCCTGGCTGAGGCAGAAGGTGAGGCGAGGCGAGGAGGCACTTGAGTCTGAGCGATGGTCTCTTGTTGGCGGTGTGCGATTTTAGAAAAGTGGGCTCTAAGAAAGTGGTGTAAGTGGCACGTTCCGAACAACTGTCTCACCGGACTTGTGGAAGACAACTGATAATACACTACCAGGGTAGAGCTGTCCATGGTGCTGGATGCACGTTGTGTCCTCTTTCCCTTGGTCAAGAATTAGATTTTCTTACAGCAAATAATTAAAAAGAAAAAAAAAAAAAGAGAGGCATGTATGGCACTTGAATTACGAACAGTTTCTGTAGTGCAGCAACATTTTTTTTGTCCATAGTTTTGCATGTCTGCTCATTTTCAGCTCTGTTCTCTGGCTTAGTCTTGTACCTTATTTTAGCAACTCACATTTACTGACAAATGCTCCCCAATACCCAAAATACACATCATGTTTGGTCCACTTCCTGCAGTTACATCAATTCTTGATTAAATCAAATTCTCAGAGTAAATGAGCTCTGAGATCATAGTGTATGATTGAGACTGTTCTGAGACTTTGATGGTTTCTGCTGTGTTAACCACACTAAAGAGGAAAACACACAATTCACATTGACGAAACCCAGCATTTGTGAAGCACCCACAAATTTACTATTGTGCCACATTGGTAAAGTGGCTGAACTTTAAGAGATAACACATATAAGCTCATATAAAAATAAATAAATAATAAATTATATATATATATATATATATATATATATATACTGTATATATACAGGTTAGATGAAAAATAACTAGACAGTATTGAATGGCTATAGAACATTGGCAATCTTATTTTCATGCAGGATGGTGCACCACTCCATTTTGCTTGTACTGTGTGTACGTATTCAGACCAGCCATAAATAGTTAGATATCATAAATGGCCTCCAAGAAGTTCAGGTCTCATTCCATGTGATTTTTCTTTCCTGTGGGGCTACGCAAAGGAGGAAGTGTACAGGACAAAGCCTTGGACTTGGAGGCATAGATTCGGGAGGTTCTCAGCAATATCCCAAACAAATATCCCAATGTAATGTATATTAAATCATATAATATTTATGTATTATTATCATCATATCATATAATCTATATATTATATAATCATATATAAGCATATATATATATAATATTTAGCAATACATTTACTATTAAAATATCTTGAGAGTAAAAAATGTCAAGATAAACAAGCAGCATGTTGTAGAGCTCATAGCAAAATGTTTGCGTAAGATTTCAGAAATTTGAAATTTATAAAGGTTTAAAGGTTGAGTTGAAGAGATTTATAAAAAAAATAAAATAATTCCAAGCAGGAATGCGCCGGTTGGAATTCTCATAGCATTTGACAGACGAAGTGGAAAGCTCAAACATTTTTCATTTGTTAGCAACACCTACGTAGGCAACTAACTCAGGTGAGTGACATGCATGTTTATATGTGTGTGTGTTCATATTTGTTTTAATTGTAAACTACAGTATGTGGTCAGTATAATACACCAATCAGCCATAACATTAAAAACATTAAAAACTTAAACCCTACCTAGGTTTCAGGTTGTGGTGCACTGGGTGTTTTAATACCTTTCTGTTTTGGCCAGCATTTAGTTTTTTGGTGGTTTTTGGGATCAGGCAGGGCGATGGTGATGATCCTTGGTGGCCATGATGTCATCACCAGTTTGCTGTTGTATAAATGATCAATGTTATTCAATTCACCAGGTGGTGGTGTTAATGTTATAGCTAAGCGTCATGTTGAATATTCTAAAGCTAATACTTGCATAAACAGTATAACAATCATAAAAGTAAAAGTTTAACTTTCCTGATGTTGTTCTAAGAACAGCTAAGGAACTCAAAGTGGGTAATAATTGACTTCTCAGCTGCGATGACATTTCATGTTACAAAATGTTATATATTATATGTTATGTGTTAACTTGTGTTAACCCAGGCCACATCTGTTCTTTTGAGCAACCTGTACAAAAACGATAATAGTACAATTTATAGTTAATTCATAATTGCATTGTGTCCGAGCCAGCAGAAATTATAATCATACTGGAAAATTGTTTAAAAACTTTAAGAGAGGATTATTATTATTATTATTATTATTATTATTATTATTATTATTATTATTATTATTATCATATAATGAGTTGTACTCCGAGAAATCCTGGTGTTGGTACAGTGATGAGTGATGAGAGCTGTCTTCTTTTTATGTGTCCCTGAGAAAGAGCTCACACCCCCTGAGATCAGTAGCCTTCATATAATAACTGTCAGCAACAGCATTTCTAAAATAGCCTAAAGTGTTTCTGTTAAATCCGTCAGTGTAGTTCAGTATAGTCACTGAATCAGTGTAGTCGTTACTGAATAATGACTCCAGTAAATCACATTCAGCCCTTTTATTTAATCGCATTTAGTCAAACCTGTCTGAGTTCTCCTCTAAAGTTTAACTATTAGGAAGGAAACTATTTAAAGGCTTGTCATTCCCCTGTTGTTTGGTCTGTTGTAAATAGATTTAAGATTGTTTCAAGGCTGAGTCCTGGGACAATAAAGCTGTCTATGTGTCCAGTTGGACTGTGATGTGCCTCCAGTGGCTTTTTTATTTCTTCATGGTTTTGATTAGCTGTTTTCCCCTCACTGAGCTCTCTTTCATTCAATCTCTTGAGACACTATTTTTTAAACGGAGAAATATATTTCAACACTAAATGCTATTCCCAGTTTGTTGAGTTTTTTTATTTTTTTTTTGTTAATTGCCTACAGGACATGGTTTATATATACTTCCTTCTATTATTATATATCAGAGCAGACTGTATGCGGAGGTACCTACTAAAGGGCAACCTCAGACTCTAAAAAAATTAAGCTTTGAATGTTCAACTCGTTCAAGCTCATCAATCCCCATAGACCCTTTGTTAAAATGCCCACCTTAAACGTTTACAGCCAGGTACAAAAAAACTATTTTGGTCCCAATAGCTAGATTTTCTATTCCAAAAAACTCTACAGGGAGTGAATTCTTCATGTACCTTATCAGTTAAAATTATATTAAGGTATTATTTGGGGTGTGGGGAATTTGAGTGACAGCTGCATTATAGGCATCAAAGCTGTAGCTAGCCTTCTGCTGTACATCATTTTAGCCAACCAGCTCACTGGAATCTTTGTAAGTCTCTAAATTTCGAACATTCGAGTTATGAATTTACGCATATACGAATGAAAGCTGTGAACATTTATAGATGTGAAGAAATTATGAAAGTAGCTCACATGCATTTTTTCACAGGCTTTATAATACATTGTTTCTGCAAGCTTCCGCGAGACCGCCAAAAAAATTCAAGATTTTTTATTTTTTGCATGTAAAGATTGGAAACATAATCACTTTGCCAAAACTGCAAAAACTTAAATTGAAATTTTCTTTGTCACATACACAGTCATACACACTATGATATGAAGTACGACTGATGATGACTTTTGATGAATTCAAAAAGAAAAGTTTCAGTACAGTATATAATAAAAGAAATAAGAGAATTTCATAAATTAGTACTGTATATACACTCACCTAAAGGATTCTTAGGAACACCATACTAATACGGTGTTTGACCCCCTTTCGCCTTCAGAACTGCCTTAATTCTATGGGGCATTGATTAAACAAGGTGCCGAAAGCATTCTTTAGAAACGTTGGCCCATATTGATAGGATAGCATCTTGCAGTTGATGGAGATTTGTGGGATGCACATTCAGGGCACGAAGCTCCCGTTCCACCACATCCCAAAGATGCTCTGTTGGGTTGAGATCTGGTGACTGTGGGGGTCATTTTAGTACAGTGAACTCACTGTCATGTTCAAGAAACCCATTTGAAATTATTCAAGCTTTGTGACATGCTGCATTATCCTGCTGGAAGTAGCCATCAGAGGATGGGTACATGGTCGTCATAAAGGGATGGACGTGGTCAGAAACAATGCTCAGGTAGGCCGTGGCATTTAAATGATGCCCAATTGGCACTAAGGGGCCTAAAGTGTGCCAAGCAAAGATCCCCCACACCATTACACCACCACCACCAATCTGCACAGTGGTAACAAGGCATGATGGATCCATTTTCCCATTTTCAAATTCTGACTCCATTTCCATCTCACTATCATTTGAATGTCTCAACAGAAATCGAGACTCATCAGACCAGGCAATATTTTTCCAGTCTTTAACTGTGCAATTTTGAGCTCGTGCAATTTGTAGCCTCTTTTTTCTATTTGTAGTGGAGATGAGTGGTACCCGGTGGGGTCTTCTGCTGTTGTAGCCCATCCTCCTCAAGGTTGTGTGTGTTGTGGCTTCACAAATGCTTTGCTGCATACCTCGGTTGTAACGAGTGGTTATTTCAGTCAAAGTTGCTCTTCAAAGCGCTTCTATCAGCTTGAATCAGTCGGCCCATTCTCCTCTGACCTCTAGCATCAACAAGGCATACTGGATGTTTTTCCTTTTTCACACCATTCTTTATAAATCCTTAAAATGGTTGTGCGTGAAAATCACATTTACTGAGCAGATTGTGAAATACTCAGGAGATTGTCTTGACTAGGATCACACCCCTAAACGCATTGAAGCAACTGCCATGTGATTGGTTGATTAGATAATTGCATTAATGAGAAATTGAACAGGTGTTCCTAATAATCCTTTAGTTGAGTGTTGAGCAATATGGAAATAAACTTTAGCTGTAAAAAAGTTCTAACTTCTAAATGTACATTATGTACAAGTTAATAAAATAATGAAAATAAAATAGGAGAATAAAAACAGGAATATAGAAATATAAGGAAATATAATAAAATATAGAAGAGTTAAAGTGGAATGTAGAACCATGTCCAGTTATCAACAAGATAATGTACAGAATGTGCAGAATAGTGTGTTACGGCCATTACGCAATACTGTGCTGAGTCCGTGTAGCTGAGATGAAGGTGTTTCTGGGACAGTAGTTTAAATTACTACAAGAAATTTCAATCAGGCGCATTAGCATTTAACTTTATGTTAGTCACCATAGCATTTTAGCTAAGCAAAAGCTAAGCTCGCTGGCTTGTGGGTGGTAATATAGTTAGGTCATGGAGTGTATGTCTAGTTCTTTTTATACAGTGTATGTGCTCACATGTCCTTGCTGTGAGAAACTGTATAAAAATTAAGCGGTCTTTCATAATCCATCTAGTTAGCATTAGCACCAATAAATTGAATTGAGCGAAGCCCAAAATGAACACACGTTTATCCGGATTATTGAAGCAGAAACCATTTTAGCCTTGTCTTGTGTTATTGCTACAAATTAAGGCCTTGTTGAGAAATAATGTTTGCACTTATTGTACTGAATAGCACACAGAGCAGCTCAAGCCTCTCCAGGTTTTAGCATTAATGAACATTAGTCTGAGTAGCAGCTCAAGCCACACATGTTTTTTTTTTTTCTTTCTTTTTTTTTCCAAACAGTACAATAAATCTCACTTTAGCTTGTACATGGCTCTGTGGCAGAGAAACGAATGCTGTTTAATCTGCCATGATGCCACTTGTGCAACACTCAATGCAATACACTCAATCACACAAGACGAAAGACTATTCTGTGTTACTGTAGTGAAGTTCTGGAGCAAAGTGGTGTTTGTTATTTTGGGAGAGTTTCCCAGACAGAGATTAAGCCTTGTCTTGCTCTATATTACACAGCCAGCAGGGATTCTGCATAGTGAATGTGTTTGTCAAGGGCTTTAATCGGAGTCTAGAAAACCGGCAAATGAAAATCAGAATGTGGAAAAGCAAAAGGTGAAAAGTCAGGAAAGAGGACCAAAGTGAATCAGTATTCCGTAAAGAAATTCTCAAGTCTTTACATATTTCATGATTAAAATGTGACTCATTCTTCACCAAATATTGCTTGTGTAATAAGAAATTCACTGAAAGCTTGTGCTGTAATTCATGGCATTGCATATTTTTCACATTTATGTGACGGATGATTTTGAAATGGGTCGTTAGACCCGGACTGGGCAACGTCACGATAAGAATAATTATTATTCTGGAAGTCATGCATTTTTTATATTGATAATTAACATCTGAGATAAAATATTTTCGTAATATTTTATAATATAATTTACAACCTTGTTGCCTTTCAATTCAACTTACTAGTAATGTTCATATTTGATCCAAAAACAGAAAGGGGGACGTCATGCACTCGTAGGCACGTACTGTAGCACAGTCCAGCATTATGATACAAGCTCACTAAATAGGTGGTTAACCTACAGTTATGTACATACACAAGAGTTTTAAAAAAATTATTTACTTTATACCTCAGCTCAAACTAATTTGTTTCTATTTTCCTAATAATCACTCAATGTATTTGAACTTTTTTTCTATTAGACGATAGGGTGATTTAGTAGTTTGAATCGCCAACCATGGAGGTGTGATGCAGCAGTGCAGAGTTTGCGTGTTCTTGCACCGTAGACTGATAGGCATTTTCAGATTGCCCGTCGTGCATGATTGGGTGTGTGCTTGTACCTTGTAAGGGCTTGGGTGTACTCCACCTTGTGCCCTTGGAAATGGCTCCAGGCCTCCCTTTGACTCTACACAGGATAGGCAGTATACAGTAGATAATGGATAGATAGACTTTGTCTATCATTTTTGTGTCCATCGTTTCATTCCTTTGGCTAACTTGTGGTTTTGTTTCATTTTTGCTTTTATTATTCAGTTTGTCTGATCATCTGACTTTTGACCTTCTGCCAGTGGATTTGGATTGTTAATAAAGATTTTTACTCACACATCCCTTTCTCCAAATAACAGTGAAATAAAATACAAAAGAGACAAAATCAATCAATAAAAGAATAAAAAAAGTTGAATATATGAATCCGTTAAGACCTTCAATAGAAATGTTATGCCAGAGTGTATCTTTGTATTTTTAGTTTTAAAGCTGTGCAAATAATGTCAGTTTTTGGAGCATTTTATATACAGTACCAGACATAAATGCTATCCTTACACCCATATACAGTATATCATACTACATGTAATTAAACATATTATAAAACATATATTATACATATTCAAAGTATAGTAACTCGATAAATTGCTTAAAAGTGCTATAAACCACAAAAAAAATCCTACATTTCCTACAGTCCTACTGTACAAATTTTTCCAAATACAGAAATGCCATGAGTGTCAGCGTCAAACTTGGCAATGTAAAAGTCTTGCAGAAAATACTTTAAACCTCAACATAAACCAACATCTTACACTACAGCAAAGAAAGTAAGACAACTGTAAGTTAGTAAGTTGTTGATGTTTTTTCTGTGAAAATGATGTTGAGTGCTCCCACTAGAGGCTGAATCTGGAGCAGATGAGCAGCCAGAGAATTCGTCATCCTCCTCAACATTGTGCCAGAAATTGAAACGGCTGCCAAAACCTGACTGAGCTCCATGGGGGTGCGTGTCGCAGCCATTCACTTTTTTGGCACAACACCACCAAAGCATCAAGGACCGTTTACTTTCTTTTGTAAGTGGCCATGTGTCTATACTCCGCCATTTAGGTGAGCACGGTTTCATTTATGTGTGCTCACGCGAAAGTGTAAATGCTTGAGTTAGAGCGAAAGAAATGAGAGCGTGAGCATACCTCTAACCTACCGAACACGCGTGAAGGGATGCACAATGTGTTTAAGTGTTTTTGTTGGAAACACATATTAACATGCGCGTGTACACATCACAGGGGCAAGTTAGAGGTTTGATATCAATGTCAAAAAAGCCTTTGATCTTGTATCAAAAAAGGATTATTTAACTGTGTTATTTGGATATGGCACTTAAATTGGAACATGCAAATGGGATCGCTGGTGCTCCTGTCGGTTTAAGGGGTAAAAGACAAAACTACATAAAACTAAACAATGCAAAAGATAAGACTAAAAATTAACTATTAAAAACACCTAGAAGAATCATTTTAAGCTCAACAATTCAAAAATTATTCAAAAAAGAGTGTTGGTGGTAGGCTGCCCTATATATACATTTTATACAGTATGCTTTAGCTATATTTTATTCAAGACAGTTTAAAAAACAAAACAACAAAAACCTGTTTTTCTGTCCGCAGAACCAGAAAGGCTTTGATGGGTTTAACTCAGATTCCACAAGTTTCTAGAACTGTACTGGATCGATCCAGTAGTTTTGAGAAAATTGCGGTATGTGGTCTACCTTAGGCCAAACAGCAGAGTCGATACATCTGAGCATAGCCTACCTTTTATTAAGTAGGGTATTTGTGGTAGCCATGCTTGCAGGTCGTGCTCAGTTCTGGAAAGTATATATAGTAGTAGTATGACGCTGATTTCAGCGTTAACAGGAGACCAGTGATAAAACCATTTTTAATAGACAGTGGAAGGTCATGAGAACTTTTGGGTTACATGGTTGTGTAAAAGTGCGTGCATGAGTGCAGGACTGACAGGTGATCAGTGAGTCATGGATGGTGACCTATTTATAGAAAGAAATCCAATTAACATTTCCTAAGCCGCGCTAAGAGCCAGTGGTATTAGTCATGTTTTGGCTGGGTCGCAACTTGATGAGGATCCAATCCAATGTAATGTAAGGAGTATTATTTTTCTTTCACCTTTCAGAAACTGTGCTTGAGATAGATCACCTTTACTGAATGGTAATGCTGTGCGCCCTCCATTAATCCATAAATCCGATTAATATCCAGGCAAGGTCTCATCATAATGAACTTTTTTACTGTTTATTAATCACCAATATTTTCTCATACATGATTAATAGGTCTTTTAGACGTGTACATTATTCAGACCGAATAACGAGAGAGTACATCATTGTGCAACATCAGGTTGGTGTCTCTGCTGTTGTTTGGCTGGCAGAAGCTCAGGACTGAATTTCAAAGCCATGGCTATTTTTAATCTTCCAAACCCTGTTCAGATCATATCACCTCTGAACATGGTGTACACCCACACACCCACCCACACACACACCCACATGCACACGCACACACACACACCCCTGCAAGCACATGTGAATTGATTGATTTTGTAGAACCCATTTAGTGTTATCCAGGATCTTTATCCCCCCCATGATTTGGATTTGGTATGCTCTACTGCACAGATTGGCTTAGGAGCTGTTGTGCCTGTCATTATAAGACAAATACGAAGCACTTAAAAGGCGCTGGCTGTGATTATAGTCTCTTACTCACTCTGAATAGATAGCTGTGTGCTGCATGTTTCCACTAGCTCCAGCACCCCCCCCCATCCCCTCCCCCTCCTCATTCTCTCCGTATCCTCTCTTCCTCGACATCAGTGACGGGCTGCTTGACTTTTGTCCTTGATAAAGCGCCAGTTGAGCTGGAGGCGTGTGTGTGGGCACAAGATCAAACCCTGTCGCCTTCACCGAACACTGGGAAGACATAAGATATTCAATATTTGCAGTACATTAGACGCACTTACGTTCCGTGATCCTCACGTGAGCATGTCCCGAGAAACACGGTATCAGCTGCCGGAGAAGGCTCCTACTGATGTTACATGTAATCTAACCTGAAAATCCTTCCTGCTTACACATTATCCAACAAACTGCGGTTTGCTGCTCGCTGATACCATTGATCGAATGAAAAAGGCCTTGAGCTCGTATTTCTACGACAGCGACAGTGGCAGGCGACGGAATAGGATCGCTGATGTACCTGCGTTGATAGTGAGTTCTGCTTTATCGAGTTATTTTTATTATACATAATACTGAGCAATGACAGTAAATGATTCAGCAAATACATTGACACTAATGGTAAAAAGGCATGTAAGGCTACGTACATAAGGCTTGTGTCGGGTCTGGGAGTTTAACATGAGCTTTTTAGACTACAGCAAATAAGGCAGAAAGCACAGCGGTGCTGATTTATCAAGCCGGATGTATTTGTGAATTATTTACAGGATCGTTTACATGAGAATGTCGAATTTATGAAAAACCTGCTAGTACAGATAATTGTTTGTAACCAAAGACAAGACAAAGAGTCTCGCCACACTAAAAAAAGATTTTGGCCTCATGTAGCTTTCACATATTGATATTATGTTTATTTATGTTTCCGAAATAAATTAATTTTGTAATGTACTTAATTCTGTTTAATTAGTTTAATCTTAACAATTGTTTTTTTATGATTGGCCTCTCTTTCATTCTTCTTCTTCAGTGTAGCTGTTTTACTTGAGTGGAAATCCTGTTCTCTTTCAACTCGCTCGGTATTGTCAGGGGTAACCCCTAGAGGGCGCCTAGCGCCCAGAGACTTTGTGTTGTAGTTCCTTTTGAGTTAAACTTCAGTTCCCGTTATGCACCTCGGTCAGGTGACGTGGGCGCTCACCTGAGCCGAGTTACTCATTTATTTTATTATAAATAGCTTGTTTTAGTTCTTTTGAGTTGTCTTGCATCTGTTGATTTTCACCTCGATGTATGTCTGTTCAGTATGCTTCGTGTTTTGGTTTGTTTTAGAATTAAATTACCTTTGTTTGTTTGATTTTCCTGATTTTGTTATTAATAAAAGCATCGTTTCCTTTTAAAAACTGGACCCCTATGTTTATGCCTCGCACCACAAAACATGACAGGTATCTCACTATGGGAAACGCCTCAGGCGTGATAGACTATGGAAGCACCAATCACACCACGTCTGCACGCAGGGCAGACCAATCACAGCTAAGATAGCGGCCCGCCTCCTTCACATATAACCAGCTGTGATGCCCTGAAATGGCATTCTTGTTCTCTTCCCCATGAAGACTTTCCTCAGCACCCAGGCTGCGCTGCCTCAGTTCACAAACGTACCGTCAAGGTTAACGTTGCCGAACGCAGTACAGCCAAACGAAACCTGTTGTGGGTTTTTTGTATTCATTTACATCTTCTCTGCCCACTCGTTACTGAGTGTCGCTAGTCCTGGCTAACGCGTTGAGGCGAGCTGAGACTAGAACATTCTGACTCACCATGTCCGCTTCTAAAACATCCGCGAAGAAAGGGAGGGAGGCTCTTTCACTCCTTCGCTCATGCCCGGCAGCGTGCGGTTTCATGATCTCGGGTCGCGACACTCACCTTATGTGTATCGCGTGCATGGGAGTCAAGCATGCCCAGGCCGCGCTGGCGGATGCATTGTCGCGCATTGTCGGGTCATGCCGACTAGAATCCTGGAGAGGAGGCTTCGAGTGGCGGCGTCCTCCAAAGAGGATCCGGTCCTCGCTACCGCCTCTAAAGGGGCCCAACCTTCTCCCCCGCGTGATCTCACTTCATGGGGGGATATTATGAACTCAGAGTCCCCAGAGTTTACACGACTTTTCGACCAGCAGCTGCTGGCGGAAGGCGACGAAGTTGAGGGAGATGAGGAGGAGGACGAGGAGATGTGAGCTCGTTTCCTCCGAGAGGAACCAGATGATGAGGAGGAGGATGCAATCCTCTCGCTGGCCCAACCGTCCAGGCCCGCGAGCGCGCAGAGTGGCGATGCGGCATCGGTGGTGGTGGACTGTGATATGATCGATGTCTGCAAGCGCGCGGCTGCTAAGCTTGGCATCACTTGGCCGGTGACTTCAGGCGATCCAGGCGTTAATCGAGATATCTATGACGGGAAAAAGCTCCCCTCCCGCCTTCCCCCGACGAAACATCTGCTTCCGGTTTTGCCGGCATGTTTAGCGGAGATGAAAAGATCGTGGGATAGACCTTTTTCTCATCGGGTGCCTGTCAAGGGTTACTCATCTCTGTATGCGAGTGAGATGGAGACGCTTGGTCTCTGTATTCCTCCCGCGATTGAACAGTCTTTGGCTCACCACCTGCATCCAAACAGGCGGACCACCCTCTCATCTACTAGTCCGGCGCTTCCCGGTAAAATGGATCGCTTCACTGCATCCATGTACCAAAAATATACAACTCTTCGGCGTTGGCAGTTAGAGCTCTAAACGCGACTTCAATGTTGATGGCCTACCAAGCCGAATTATTGGAGGAGCTAGACACCGGTAACCCCATCTGTCTGGGAAGAGATCTGTAACATAACAGATCTCAATCTGCGTGCCTCGCGCGGTGCGGTGCAGTGCAGAGCTGTGGCCGCACTATGGCTCTCGCTGTCGCGGGCGAAAGATTGCTATGGCTGAACCTCTCAAGCATCGGGGAACGGGAGAAATTAGATTTTCTCAATGCTCCCTTGAATGCGAGCAGCCTGTTCGGTCCAGCGGTGGAAGTGATGAGACAGAGGTGCGATCTCCAGAAGAAGGAAGGAGAGGCATTTGACATCTGTTTGCCGAGAAAAAGGCCAATGCATCCTCCTGTTCCCCCTCAGCCAGTCCCTCCGACACAGAACAGGAGGTTCGTAAACGTGCCCAGACCTGCAAGACCCCAGAGCGCGGAGCAGACGGCTCACCCCCCCCCCCGCAGCTCCAAGCGCTAAGCCATGGGGAAAGCAGTCATTCGCTGCAGCGGCTGTGAGGTCCAGGTCCTCTAACCCATTTAGCAAAAAGAAGAAGGAGACCTAGGACACAAGCTCTATATTGGAGAGACGGGGAGCACCTAGGGTTTTCTGCGATGTCCCCTCCCGAGTTAAACACATCTTTTCCCCCACCCGCAAAGAAGCGGAGGATGTGGAGTTCGAAAGAAGGAATGTTAGGCTGTGTTCGGGCCAGTTCAGCTTTTCCTCAACACACAACGTTCCAAGGAGGGCTTACGAAAAAGCCTCAAGTGCAAAAGCAACCACCAGTTCAATGTGGTCTACTAAGTTCAAGCACAAGTTCTCAAGTGCAGGTTCACGAAGCACTCCAGTTTCTGAGCCCAGAGCAAATAAAAAGTCACCTGTTGCATCCAGGCTCATTGCCAAGGGCGCAGGAAGCCAAAAGAGCAATAAAATCGATGAACCGAGAGATAAGCCGGTCTCTGAGCCAGACAGATCCTGGCCGTTTTTTTTCCTCGCCCACTAGATGGCGGCCACGCTCCATATATCGAATCAGTTTGCCTAAATCCTCTGGCGCTTCAGCGGGAGGCTTGGATGGAGTGCTCTCCTATTCCATGGGTCCGCGCTACGGTAACCAAGGGTTACAGGCTTCAGTTTGCTGTAAAACCCCCTCCTTTCAACGGGGTTTTAGCATCTATGGTAAAAGGGGACTCAGTTCGGGTTTAGGAGGAGGAAATTTCCACCCTCTTGGAAAAGAGGGTTATAAGACGAGTTCCAGTGGGGGAAACTCAGAACAGCTATTACTCCCGTTATTTTCTAATCCCAAAGAAAGGAGGGGGGGTTACGCCCGATTCTGGACCTGCGTGCTCTGAACAGGCACTTAAGAAAATACAAATTCAGGATGCTCACGGTCGGAGCTCTGACTCGCTCCATCTGCAGGGGGGACTGGTTTTCCGCGGTAGATCTCAAAAATGCATATTTTCACATAACCATCTATCCCATGCACAGAAAATATCTCAGGTTTTCTTTTCAGAACGAAGCATACAAATTTGTTACTCTTCCATTCGGGCTGAGCCTAGCACCACGTGTGTTCAGCAGGTGCATAGAGGCAGCTCTGTCACCACTGAGAAACAGAGGTCTCAGGATACCAGCTTATCTGGACGATTATCTAGTATGCGCGCAATCACGGGAGCGCGAGGAGCGGGACACAAGGTTGCTCACGTCCCATCTCAAGAGTTTGGGGTTCAGAATCAACTATGCCAAGAGCTGGTTGATCCCGTCTCAGCAGATAGAGTATCTGGGTCTGAGAATAGACTCTGGTGTCATTCAGGCTGTGCCTTCGCCTTCTGGGTATGATGGCCTCGTCGCTGTCAGTGATCTCACTGGGTTTGCTCAAAATGAGAGACTTCCAATGATGGGTAGCGGCGAAACACCTGTGCCCTCGTCGACACCTCGCGCGCAGAGTGAGAGCGGACGCGGAGTGTGTGGAGGCTCTTCATCAATGGAGGGACCTCTCCTTATTCAGGACGGGGGCTCCGTTGGGCAGTGTATCCATGAGGAAGGTTGTGACAACGGATGCGTCCCTCCTAGGATGTGGAGCTGTCTTTCAGGGCAGATCGGTAAACGGTCGTTGGACGCCCCAGCTCTGCACGGTGCACATAAACTTTTTGGAGCTATTGGCGGTATTACTGGCTCTAAGACATTTCCTACCATTTGTAACGGGATGCCACGTCTTAGTCAGAACAGACAACACGACGGTGGTGGCATATATCAATCGTCAAGGGGGAACGCGCTCGCTACAACTCCACAATCTAGCACGCAAGCTGATTGTTTGGAGCAGCGCGCATTTCAGCTCACTGCGTGCGACGCACGTTCCAGGGATTCTCAAAGTAGGAGCGGATCTCCTTTCAAGGGGAAATCCATTATACGGAGATTGGACAATTCACCTGCAGGTGGTGAATCAAATCTGGGAAAAGTACGGCAGAGCTGTCATAGATCTCTGTAAAGTGTCCACTTTACTTCTCTTTAAAGGACGTGAATGCCTCATTGGGTGTGGATGCGATGGCGCACGAGTGGCCAAGCGGCCTGCTTTACGCATTCCCACCGCTAAGCCTAATTTCTCCCACCCTAGACAGGGTAAGAGAAAGAGGATTATCTCTCCTCCTAGTAGCTCCTCGTTGGACAGGGAGGCTGTGGCTGGCGGAGATTGTCCAGCTCCTTGAGGGAGAGCCCTGGCAACTTCCGCTACGCATGGACCTGCTGTCACAAGCAGGAGGTCAGATAATCTCAAATGGCATGTTTTCGAGAACTGGTGCGCGCGTAGAGGGGTTATTCCTTTCCAATGTACGGTATCGGATATTCTCTGCTTTTTGCAGAACTTAATCCGCCGCAGAGCCTTTTCCACCATTAAGGTTTATCTGGCTGCTATTTCGGCATGCCACATTGGCAGTGGAAAAGCTTTGGTGGGTCGTCACCCTCTTATATGCCGTTTTATGAAGGGAGTGAGGCATCTGAGACCAGTACTAAAGCAGCGCATCCCATCATGGGACTTAGCCAAGGTCCTGAATGCCGGGCTCCTTTTGAACCTTTGGAGATGGTTCATATGAAACTCTTATCTCTGAAAACGGTCTTGCTACTCGCCTTAGTTTCGCTAAGCGAGTGGGGGAGTTACATGCGTTGTCAGTGCATGAGGCATGTCTGGAATTTAGTCTGGATGGCAAAAGGGTTGCACTATTGCCTAACCCGGCCTTCGTTCCTAAGGTCTGGGACTCGGGCGATAACTGCACGACCTTAGAGTTGAATGCTTTTTACCCGCCACCGTTCTCTTCGGAGGAGGAACGCATTTTGCATACGTTATGTCCGGTGCGGGCGTTACGGCAGTATGTGAATAGAACGCGAGCATTCTGGAAGAATGATCAGCTGTTCGTCTTAGTGCATAGGCAAGCCGATCTCATCGCAACGTCTCTCTCACTGGATGGTGGAGGCAATCGAGTTGGCTTATACAGCTATGGGCCTTGATTCCCCGATGGGCTTAAAGGCCCATTCGACGCGGGGTATGGCCACTTCATGGGCTTTGCTTAAGGGGATCTCGGTAGGAGACATTTGTGCAGCTTCCCCTCATACGTTTATCAGATTTTACTGTCTGGACGTCACTGCGCCGACATTGGCTCATGCAGTGCTCAAGATCGGCTCATGAAGGAAGTAAGAGGTTGGTTTCAGTTTCATTTCACCAGGTCTGTCAGCGGCTTCGGAAAGCATGCGCTACAGGAGTGGGCCATATCTTTCCCATAGTGACATACCGAGCGATTGTTGAAAGAGAACGTTAGGTTACTTGCGTAACCCCAGTTCTCTGAAAACAGAGCGAGGTATCTCACCAAGCTTCCCTTCTCGCATTACACAGGGGAAGAGCGTGCTTAAGAATGCCGTTTCAGGGCATCACAGCTGGTTATATGTGAAGGAGGTGGGCCGCTATCTTAGCTGTGATTGGTCTGCTCTGCGTGCAGATGTAGTGTGATTGGTGCTTTCATAGTCTATCACGCCTGAGGCGTTTCCCATAGTGAGATCCCTCGCTCTGTTTTCAGAGAATCGGGGTTACGCGAGTAACCTAACGTTTTTAACTAAAATACAGTATGTTGGTGCATGAATAAATTATTTTGATTCCAAATGTACAGTATATACTGTACAGCTATATGTAAATACAGATTCATTAATTAATTAGTTAGTTCATTATGTTTACTTATTTGTTTAATATTAAAAGAAGTCAGAAATAAAATTCATAATTGAAGAAATATATTGCTATAAAAGTAGGACAATGTTGCCGATGGTAGCTGATGCTCTGTAGTGGCCGGGCTGTATTTTTGAAAGATGTCATAAGAAAGTGTCCTTTCACTGTTTAAGTGTCATTTTTGTTTTTCTGTAAGGTTTGCATTTTTTGAAGTTCCATGATCTGTTTATCTCCATGTGCCCTCTCGGGCGAATCCGTGGCCACCTACATGGGCCTTTGTCACAGACTTGGCACCAGTTGCTACGCAACGCCCGTGTGCAGGTAATCAGTCTAGACTCAATGCCACCTGGTCACGCCTCTTTATAAGAAATCTGAACGCCTCACTGTGTGTGTGTGTGTGGACATACTGTAGAGCAGTGCCATGTAACAGAGTAGCATCACACCACTCTGATATCTGATTAAATGGAATGATGGAGGGAAGGAAGGAAAGAAATTGACAGGAAAAGAAAGGCTAAGGAACGTAAAGAATTAAAAGAAAAACAAAGAAAGACAATTTCATCTTGAAACTAAAGAGGGGTTTAAAAAGAGAAAAATCTCATTTTGAGCACGATTCCAATTTAAGAATGATTCCATTATCATTTGATATGTTCAGATCAGTCCGGCTTGTCATCTCCCACTACACTTCCCTAAACTGCACCTCCCCAAACGTCACACACTCAGACGACCGTAACAATTGGTATATAATTCTGGAATTGTTGGTATTTATAAATTAACCAGCACTACCTGAATATTTACACAGAATTTTACATTACCGTTTCTGAACAAGGCCTGTTGTTACTGACAGTTTCTTTTGCACTTTGTACAATCGTTTCACTTTAAAATGTCTACAAACTTATAAGCTACAGTATCTAGCAGGGCAGCCATGCTAAATAGCTAGCAGCTTAATGAAATGACCTCACAATACTGCATCTGTCTTTCACGCGCTATGCAAAATAATAAGCGCTAAATCAAATCAACATAAGTATTAATATTGTTAAAGACAAATTAATGTTTCTGAAGTATACAGCATAATTCTGCAGAATTGTTAGGCTGATCAAAGTTGCTGGCCGTTCTTTTATGCACAGGTCACACTGTAATACAATCACAGTGCTGTTTGCTCACTCGCTCTAAAAAGGGCTGACGCATTTTGGTAAATGTCCTGTCAGAGTTGCAGGGAGTGTATTTGTTCTTTTCTTATTTCAGGAAGAAAAGGACATCCTTTATTCAGTGTCTATAGGGAGTGGGTTAGGATTTTTTCTTCTCTCTTTTTTTTTTTTTTTTTACCTTAAAGCAGCATCAGGAAAACAACTAAGTCAGGGAAATTTGAGGGGAGTGTGTGGTCTTTATTGTACTGGAGATAAAAATTGCATCAGATCACAATGCTTTCCTGGTATCCTCTGGTTACTTCACTAATATTAACACTGTTAATCTTCACTTAATC
Organism: Clarias magur; assembly: GCA_013621035.1. Taxonomy (NCBI): domain Eukaryota; kingdom Metazoa; phylum Chordata; class Actinopteri; order Siluriformes; family Clariidae; genus Clarias; species Clarias magur. Next base: position 703,606 of record QNUK01000339.1, read on the forward strand.
TTTAACAAAAAGCTCAAGCAGAGCTTGTTATACTATTTTAAGCAATTACATTTAATTACAAAAAAGAAGGTTTTTGTGCCGAGATTTTCTTATAGTCTTTTTTTTTTTCTTTCTCTCCACTACCAGTCCTGATGTGTCTGGCTGCTTGAGTGCAGGGCGAGAAAGGCATCATGCAGAGGTGGTAGCATTGCATGAAGGATATTTGCAGAAGTATAATGAAATAATGTCTGCGGCTGCTGTACACGCTTAGCCTGCTCTAAATGTGATTTTAAAATGATTAAACATTAAAATGACATACGCTACTTGTCAAGTATAATTCTTGTTTTATTGGCAAGTTGCCAGAATTATAGATTTAGTGAAAAGAGAATTCCCCGAATAATTCGTTTTGGGGGGCTTGTTCACCTTTTAGTCTGTTCGACAAAACCAATTCGTGGGGAGGGGGAGTTAAGACAGGCATATTTTTCTCACTAGCATATGTTGCTCTGTGTCACAGTGTTAAAATCTCGGCATGGTGGCTGTCGCCTTGCAAATCCAGGGTCCGGGTTTGATTCTCGCCTCTGGGTCTGTGTTGCATGTTCTCTTCGTGCTTGGTTAGTTTCATCTGAATACTCTGGCTTCCTCCCACAGTCCAAAGACATGCAGATTAGTCTAATTGGCGTTCCCAAATCGCCCATAGTGTGTGAACGTGTGTGAATGAGATACTACCACGGTTGTAATAATGGAAATAGGTACAGTGGTCACCATTGGCCTCCACAGGCTTTAGGTACATTACAGAGGTTGTAATGGATGGATACAGTAGCTATCCTAGCTGGATGGATAGATGGATCTCGCTATGTTTTAACCTGACCATGCGGAATTTATGTTCTTATACCTATTTCTTTGTATGCCATGTGCTGTATTTGAGTATAATTCAAGTTGTGCTAGTGCTATTGCTTTTTTTTCCATGTTTCCCTACTTGGTTATTTGCCCATTTCGTCCCACTACTTACAGTAAGTACTGTGCAAAGTCTTGAGCCGCCCCTCATTTCTTTCATATTAAATTAAATTCAAGGAAATTATGCAGATCAAATAAAAGAAATTGGAACAGATGTCTTACTGGAGCAGGCTGCAAATTGCCAAATGATACCATTTAAAAATTGGTTATATGTAACAACCTCAGCAGCAACCTCATTTCCCCTCTCGTCTGATCCAACCACTCAGCATTCAGCATCGCCAGTATACTTATCACCGTCCTGATCATCTGTCAGCATCTTCACCTGTTTCTCACTGGTTCTTGCTGATTTTTTAAATGCTTTAACGATTCATATATCACCGTGTGCCTTAACAAGCAAAAAAAAAAAAAAACATTCCTTTGAAAGTGGTCAGGTACAGGCACTGGACTGAAAATGGGAGCCAAAAAAAAAGGTCAGTCGGGAATCGTTCAAAACTATTTCTCAAGAGCACATTTAAAATACAAGAAAGTCTGGCTCTTTGAAAGCAAAATATGAAGAAATTAGGGTTCACTCAAGACTTTTGCATGGTATTGAAGCTCTCCTTTGACACACAACATTTACCAAACACGAAGCATGAAGTTTAAGTAAATTTAGCACCTCATCTTTTTGAACAGCTGTTTGTGCTATTTCAGACGGCGACTAAACATACTAAGAGGAAAGCACTCTTTTGCATAAACGAGCTAGTGAGAATAGCACACTACGCTGTTTAGCAGCCGATAAGACGTCACTCCAGAGAATCATAAACACTGCCCAGGACATAATGGGTCCTTGACTTCATTGAAGAGCATCTTCAGATCACACTAACTCCAGAGAGCCAGAAGCTTTCTGGAAAAAAAAACAAACACCATGCAAATAAGCTCTTCACCATGCTGCCTTCTGGAACACTCAATATGGCCAGTAAACTCTGCACTTAAAGGCTCAGAAACAGTTTTTTGCCCAGAGCAATTATTGAATTAGACTTGGTAGGGCACTGCATACTATTATCCTAACAGCACTTTACCCCCACACGGAATCTCTCTCCATGATCCTCTCCATATTCTGCTGACATGCAATGCCCACGTGACTGTATCCGCATATTAGGGTTTTTTATTCGTTATTGAATAACGTTGTATAAAGTCTTAAACCGTCGTTTTTAATAAATTCATTGAATTTCTCAGGGACTTTGGTAAGGCAATGTATTGAGTTTATGCACTGAGAAAAGGTTGAAAAAATGTATCCATTATGCCACTTTATAAAACAGGGGAGACTAAAATCATCCCTTCTGTCTAGAGAGCATGGCAGATTTTTCTCTTGCTTGGACTTCCTGTCACGGATTGCTTCGTCGTCGTCGGGATACAAATTTACGATCTCCTGACAACACTTTTCTGGTAAATGCTTTTCTGTTGTGGCTCTTGGGAAGTGTGAAAGGGCTTATTTAATTGGGACGAGACCTTTACTTAGTGTTATGTCTAATTGAGCAGAAAATCCAATCAGCTTGTTTGTCTTGAAATCACCAGGAAAATATTCATTTCACGACTGTTCACCTCATGGATACATTGATGAGTGGTGTATAGGTGTTCACTGGTTGTTATAGTTCTCAAGTCACCATACAAGGTGAGGGAAAAACATTTTATAAACACGAGCGACACTCACTCCAGACCTTCCCTCTGAGTGACACTAAACAACGTGTGCACTCCTCCACTTCCACTTCAAGCTCAGTCCCAGACTTCCAATTTCAAGACCATTATCTACAGTTAATCGTTCAGATGTTGCATTTTGCATCAGCTTTTGCTTCCCTCTCTCCTCATTATTGCCAGCAGGGTACCATTATTATTCTAGTTCCTTCCCCAAGCTCTGCTGATGGGTTGTTTTACGCGGGAAAGGAAGAGAGAAAGCCCTGTTTTTTTTTCTGATTCAAAATGCTTGCTTTTGGGCCTCTTGATTTCGAATGTTCAGAGACATAGGGTCATATCCTACTGTTCTGGATATACATGCACACCTCAGTGGGGTCTGGCTTTTCATAATTTCAAGCTTATTAGCACAGGATGAAGCTCTGTGGTGGAATTAGAGCAGCATTAGCATTGGCTGACACGGATCTCCAGTGTGAAATCAGCGAGAAGCAGCAGCTCGTGCTCACTTTCTCAGGCCGATTGCTTGTGTTGTTTGTTTACGTGTTTATCATTTGGGATCTGGCTGTCTCACGACGGGGGACTCCAGGGACGAGAAATCTCAAAGACAGCATAAACACAGAGACGGTAATATTGAGAAATGTGAGTCAGTTTGTTTCAGGACCTGATCCGATGACAAAGAAACAACAACAACATGCTATTCGCTAATGAATATGTCATGAACGATACTTTGGAAGCAATTTTGGAACGGCTTTAGTTTGACTTCTTGACAAGTTGTGAAAGAATTTGAAGTGTATAGTTCAGGTTTAAAAATTAAGTAAAAATTTTCTTTACTTTTTTTTTTTTTGGAATTAAATACTGGCTTAAATTTTTATGCATCACACGTGGCATCCAAGACATCCAAGTGTTCAGGTCATGATTAGGGTCATCACTCACTCATCAGCTATACCACTTAATCCTGTATTCAGGGTCACCGGAGTACCTGGAGGAAACCCACCAAGCACGGGGAGAACATGCAAACTCCATGCAAGATCCTGGAGGTGCAAGGCGACAGTGCTAACCGCTACACCACCGTGCCGCCTGTGATTAGGGTCATGGCGAACTATATTCCTTTATTAAAATAAATGTGCAAAACATTCTGCATCAATTCCAACTACATACGCAAGTATATAAGAATAAAAAGGAAAAGTAATTGCAGGAGTGGATCCAGGCATACAGTAGTTGGTAATGTGGTTCACCGGAGCACTGTGGCGAGGGAGCTGACCTTTAAAGTAGCATTTCTCATTAAACATGCTTCGGCACAGATGTTTAGGGAATCATACAAGGTAGTCTGATCTTTGTTTTCCCCGCAGCTTTCTATGGGTGTTTAAACATCACAACAGTCACGTCGCCTGCACTCATCTCACAGATCCCTGAAGATGAATTATGGAAATTATAAAGCTGATGGTCTAGAGTTATTTATTTTCATATGTGTGACAGTTTTTTTTTTTTTTTTCAAATAGCATAAAACTTCTGTACAGAGCTTTTAGTATATGCTTTGCCTGGGAGTTTGTTGTGAGTCTGCATGTATTAATCTCTAATCAGGAGTGTGCGCTTCGCATTTGAATGTCTCTTCATATTCTACTTTCAGATTGCATTCATCATTTTAAAGTTTGGAGGCCGGGTCGGGTCAACCGCCTTGGGCTCTTTGCATGCTGGGCCCTGTGCGTGGGTGTTCCGGCCAGCATTGCCTATGTTGGCGATTTGCGCTGCTTTGGCTTTTCTGTGGGATTGGTCTAGACTGGCTGGCCTTTGGTCTCTGCGGGCATGGGTGAGACTTCTGTGCCCATTATCCTATCACCACCTTACTTCTGTGCAGTTGGTGATCAGTATTGATCAGACCATCTGGCAATGGCAATTATGGAATACAATTCAGTTCCTTTAAATTGTATTTGTCGAAAGCATTTAACACAGCTCATTGTCACAAAGTAGCATAAACATAGCAATTAGTCTAATCTTCGGACCTTTGGACTGTGGGAGTGAACCTAAGTACCCAGAGGAAACATGCACACAGACCCGAGGCAGAAATCGAACCCTTGTTCCTGAAGGTGCGAAAATGCACAAAAATTAATCTGAATGATGTTATAAACCCATCTACATGCTTAATAAGAAATTCCATTACGGTGACCCACTGGTTAAACACTTTTGTCTAAGATCTCCTATTTTTCACTCACATTGTGCAGGTTTTCTAAATAATCACTTACTAGTCAAAAAGCTCTGCTGGTTTGAACATCAGAACACAGGACATTTTTGTTAGTAGGACAGATTCAACCAAACTTTAGAGGTACAGTACAATATTTCATATTTTGTCAGTAGGTTTTGGAAATTCTTTGAAAAATCTGTCAAATCACCAACAGAGGGCATACCAAGCACTGCATGGACTTTGTGATGCCGTTCTTTTTTTTTTTCTCCAAGAATAATACCTTAAAAATCGATATTGGGGTGTGACTGCATCAGACATCTCCTTAAATCATCATACAGAACACATGATTTTAGCACTTAAACAGAGTACCATATCATATAACATACTTGTTATACTGTATCATATATTGCAGCATGTAATTCACATAATATCAGTCTCCATGACTCTATGACTCTTTAACCATGGAAGAACAGGCGAGGACAACCTGCTAAAGGTCTCTGAGGTGTTGATTAGCTTGATATTTTTTCCTTCTTCCTGTGACTTTATAGCCGCCCTTTCCTTTAAACAGAAAGAGACACTCAGACACAGGCAAGAATAAATATACCTGAAGTACAGCTTTAAGGAGAGGCTTTTATCGTGTAGTGCTCTGAAAAAGCAGCGGTGTTCCTACAGGATACTGTTATTCTCTTTTAAAGGGAAAAAAGACAAAAGCATTTTTCAAATCCTGAAACCAAGTTTATTGATTGAAAGAACAAATATTTCCTCGCTGTCATTTGCATCTACATACAATAGGTTGGATGTTGTGCTCTGCTATTTCATGTTCTTTTTATGCTTTTTTGTTTGTGTGTGTGTGTGTGTGTGTGTGTGTGTGTGTGTGTGTGTGTGTGTGTGTGTGTGTGTGTGGGATTACCGTAGCCTTTCTGGCTGAGCATTTTTCTTTAAACTCTTTTAACAGTGAGCCATTTCTGTCTGTAGACCTGCCCCTCACTGACCCCCCCGCCCCCCAACCCCACTACCTCCTCCCCCATTCTGTATACACTATAGAATAGATTCAAGACGGTTGTGTGTGAAATTCCCAAAGATCAACATAAAAAAAAAAAATGGCAGTTCTGTTCATTCTGTATGTTGTGAACATTAACTGATCCCCCTAACCAGCATCTGCATGACTTTATGTGTCGCACTGCTATCCACTTGACGAGCTAATTAGACAGTTACATAAGTGAGCAGGGGTACAGGTGTTCCTATTTAAGTGCTTTGTCGCACTCGCATTTTCTGTATTATCAGGGAAAAAAAAAAATAACAACAACAAAAAAAAACCCACCATGACTGTTGTGTCGATGATGCTTGAATTAATCCAGTGTGAATCTTGCTTTTCAGAGCAGTTTATTTTCTGCATCTTCTGCACCCTGTTCACTTTGAGTCGAGAGGTTTGCTATTCAGTCTACACACAGCAAAGTGATCTGCATGGATGCTTGAAGGTTCATTTCCCTTTACAGTATAAAGACCTGCTTATCAAGTGGCACACTTACTGCGAGGGCTGTTGTGGCATGGGTTGTCTCACCAGCAGGAAATGTCTCACAGAATGTGTCACTGTTTCATTTATTTCTGCTGTGGTTCTTTTCATGGGGTTTTCTTCGTTCAGTCTCTCTGCTCAATTGGGTCAGGCTCTGGTGATTGACTTGGCAAGTCTAAACGCACCCGTGTCCCTGATGAAGACCTTTGTCGGCAGTACAGTTCGAGTCATTGTCTTGCCGCATGATGGAGTTCATTCAAATCTCTTTGTAAATGACAAATTGTTTCTATAGACATTTGAATTCATTCCGCTGCTAACAGTATGAGTTACCCCCTCAATAACGCCATGCAAGGCCGAGCCATGACTTTACATCTGCTGTGCCTGACTGATGAGCTCATGAGCAGATCCTTTCTTTCTCCACATCCTGGACCGTCCATCCCTTTGGTTGCTTTTGGTTTCCAAACGTTTGTGGTTTATGTCTGTATCTAGCCGTATTCTGTTTGATTTCAGATTTCAGACTTTTTTCTTTTAAATATTTCAACACAGGGGTCGTTTGTAACTCCGCAGTGAACCTTCAGCCTAAATCTAAAAACCTCTGCGATAAACACTGAAGTTAGAGGCTTTAAAAGCAATCATGCTCTCAAATAAACAGCAGGAGAACTTACTCCTAGCTAATGATTTAAATAGGCAACATTAAACTAAACATATATTTATTTGTGAAGTTTCTGGCAGATCTGATCTTACAAAGTTTATAGCATTAACAGAGGTGTTTCAAAGATGTTATTAATTGAACTATTATTACCGTGACCAATTTTCTCACATTGCAATATTGTTGTTTTTCCAACATTCCAGCCCAACCCTTGTATAACCTGTTAAATACCTTACTGAATATTCTGATAGCATTCCCTACTAGTTAAAAGCATGGGAGCATATGTGCTGAGTGGGTGTCCACTTTCGATTCATCACTGGAAACTTAACCACAGTCAACAGATGGGCTTCCTCATTCCATCACTGTATTTGTATTGTGCAAAATCTGGTCATGTGTCAGGCGATCGAGCTGGCCGATTTTGCATTGCTTGTGTATTTAAATACACACATGAAGTCTTGTTTATGTCAAAGATTTTGAAGCCTTTTTTTTTTTATGTCAGTCATCAAAAAAAAGTGAAAGGTCACAATGCATGAAAGTGTCCCTGGATTGATGAGCCTAGAAACAAGACGAAGCACGCAGTAATGACCCGTTAGGCAGTAGTACAGGCTTCACTTGCTACACTCCACTAAGTATTGCCCCTAAACAGCGTCTCGGTCCTTGTACAGTGTTAGGTCACGGTAGGTGCCAGGCGTGCCCGTAGGCGGAGAGGCGGCATCAAGGGAGCACAGCAGTGTGGCAAAGTTCAATAGTGCGCAGCGGCATTATATTGAGGCAGACTGCTCAACTGTGTTAAGTGCACTTGCAAGTCAGGAAACACAGGGCTCCAAGACTGTGAAAGAACTAAAAGAGACCCTATTATGAAGGAACGGAGAGGTAGACAGAAACTCAGCTATTCACAAGCTCTTATGCAAATAGCTTCAAGGTGCACATAAGGTCCAACATGTCTGTGTAGTGAAAAGAAATGGAAAGATGTGTGTATGACCACCCACTTGTTATATGGTCACATTGTGTATTTGTCGAAGGTCTCGGAGTGTGTGTGCGGACAAGCATGATTAAAAAAAAACTTATTTTTAGGTTGTTTAACTTGTTTATCAATCTCTTGAGATGTTGAAATAATTGTACTAACAGGATATTGTTACTTTTATCATCCGCATTATTTTCAGTGTCTCATCAATACCAGGGTTTCAGTTATTGTTTTCTTATAAGTACACAGTACTGTATAAAAAGTCGTGCTCATAAAGCACACATTAAACCCTGACAGGTAGACACATAAAAAAGGAGACATGAATAGAGAGGGAAAGCAGGAGCGAGCAGAAATCTATGTTGATAATGGAACAGAAGGACACGAAGCCTTGGCTGTGCATTTGTTGAGCCGTTTGTTTTCTCAGCCCTCCTACACCATTTCAATCACAAACAGACGGTAATTGGGCTGTGGCTGCCAGCACAATCAGTTAGATTCCGAAAGTAATGATTTTCCTTTATTGTTCAATTTAATATGCGGAGAGACCATATGGTAAAATTCAGCATCCAACTGTCCTTTGATTAAGACACCTCTCTCTCGTTTCTTTGAAGCTGCGGTGTATGCTTGAAATAAATAACACTTTATGAAATGCAAATCTGTCCGGTTATTTGATTAGTTTATACAGTGAGACTTTATTGACAGAGATTTGGTGATGGAGTGACAACCATGAAAAACAGCCCAGGTGTTATCTATCTATCTATCTATCTATCTATCTATCTATCTATCTATCTATCTATCTATCTATTTTTCTTGGTGATGGTGTGAAAAGTTGTGTTAATTACATGATGGTGTATTCGTTTTAACAACTTAGAGGAAGCCTGTGTGTCATGTTTGGGGGTGCGAGGCATAACTGCAGAGGTCCAGGTTTTCTTGGAAATTATGTTTTTATTTAAAGTAAACAGGGAAAATCAAATAAACAAATATACGTTATACGAAAACCAACCAATACACGAATCTAGACATGGAAAACACTACCGACATGAACTAAGTTAGATAAACAGTTACAAGACAACAGAACAGAACAAACATAAGCTATTTATAATGAAACTAATAACCAATTCGGTTCAGGTGAGCGCCCACGTCACCTGACCGAGGTGCAAACTGGGAAATGAAGTCAAATCAAACAAACTACAACCAAAAGGTCTTAGGCGCTTTGGCGCTCTCTAGGGGTTACCCCTGACATAACCCCCCCTCTAAAGGCTCAACTCCTGGGGCGCCACAGGAGGACCAGGGCATCCCCCCCAGGGTTCAATGTCTGGCCTCCTTAAGCAGAGGCTGCTTGTCGTGTCCTCCGGGCAGGGTGGCAGGGCTTGTAAGGCAGGCATGGTTCCACCCCTTTTCGGAGGTGGGTATGAACCGAGGTCCCCAAAACCAGTTGATAGAATGAGAACTGGGGCGCTGTCGCCGGGCGGAGGAGCTGGCCCGTCATCGCAGATGTCAGCCGGACGAGCTGGCTCAGTGTGGCAGAAGTCAGGCCCCAGAGCTGGCACGATGTCCCCGTCGATGCAGGGCGGCGGTGGAAACTCGCTGTCCTCGTCGATGCAGGGCGATGGCGAAAGAAGCTCGCTGTCCTCCTCGCTGAGAGACGACGGCGGCAGACGAAGCTCGCTGACCTCAGTGACGTAGGACGGCGGCGATGGAGGAAGAGGAGGTTCGCTGTCCCCCTCGATGAAGTTGGGGGTTGACGAAGGCGGCGGAAGCTCGTTGTCCTCCTCTATGCGAGATGGCGTCGGCGGAAGCTCGCTGTTCTCCTCGCTGAGCTACGGTGGCAGCGGAGGAAGGGGAAGCTCGCTGTCCTCAGCGACGTAGGACGGCGGCGATGGAGGAAAAGGCAGCTCGCTGTCCTCAGCGCAGCAGCTTGGCGGAGGTGGCGGAAGCTTGTCGTCCTCGACGCAGCAGCTACGTGGCAGGATATAGAGCTCGCTGACGCCACCGCAGCCGCGCGGCGGAAAAAGGTGCTCATCGTCCTCATCGCCGCTGCAGGGCTCACCTTCACTGTCGCTATACAGTGGGTAAAAAAGCTCACTGTCGTCGTCGTCGCTGAACCGCCAGTACAGGAACTCGCCGTCGTCGTCCCTTACAGGAGGAAGGAGCTGGCAGTTCAGGGCGACTGGTTAGGCTGGCTGGCAGGTCTGGGCCTTCCCTGAGGCTTAGCTGCGTTAGCAGCCCTTGGAGCGTGGCTAGCTGCTCCTGCAGGTCACGAATGCACCCTTTGTTTCTTTTGGCACACCGCTCAAAGTTGCTCCAATCACTCTGGGAGGCTGCTCCTTGCTGCTCTGCCATTACCTGCGCTCTCCTGCCAGGTCTCCTTTTCCTTGCTCCTCCTCGCCGTTTGCTGCTTGGTAATCCGGCCGCTCTCCGCGTCGGCTTCCCAAGGGGCAAACATCATAGCCCCCCCCAAAAAAAACTCTAGGGAAGGCTCCTCCGCTATGCCTCTGGTTCGGTCTTGTAATCTGTCATGTTTGGGGGTGCGAGGCATAACTGCAGAGGTCCAGGTTTTCTTGGAAATGATGTTTTTATTTAAAGAAAACAGGGAAAATCAAATCAACAAATATACGTTATACGAAAACCAACCAATACACGAATCTAGACATGGAAAACACTACCGACATGAACTAAGTTAGATAAACAGTTACAAGAAGTGAAGACAATGAAGTCAAATCAAACAAACTACAACCAAAAGGTCTTAGGGCGCTTTGGCGCCCTCTAGGGGTTACCCCTGACACTGTGCACTAGACTTAATAGGAATTGTCAATGTCTTGCTGAACACATTGTGCATGTTTGGTCTTTGCCACCATATTATTATTATTATTATTATTATTATTATTAAGGTGTCAAGCATGGGAGGTTATATAATTGGGTGTGGTTGTTTTCTCCATTGTCTTATTAATTATTATTATTATTATTATTATTATATTATTATTATTATAGAGTCAAGCACTAGAGCTTTCGGCATTCGATGTGTTTCTCTTCTTCTTCTGCATCCATGAAAATGTTAATGGAAGCTCATAAAACACATTAATATCAGGTTGTTTTTTTAACTTTAACTTGGATGATCAAAGAATCAGAGGAAACACTCAAACCATATATTTACAGCAATATATGGTTGAAGTGTTTCATCTGATTCTTTGATCATCCAAGTTAAAAAAAATAACATGATATTAATTTCTACCATATTGGATTTTTTTTTTCTGATGGGATAATTTGTCCATTTTAGTGATATTGCGAAACAGAAAGAGTATATCACATCAACGGTTTAATATTTTTCAGAACAAACTCAGCATGTGAATAAATTACAGTCGTTTTGTTTGAGCAAGGCTTGTCATGTCACCAGATATTTGGATTTGTCATATACTCCTGGAGTATATAATACAGTATATTTAACCAAGGCATGTATTTAGATGTCATGAATGGACTGGTGTAGGCTGTATGAATGCATTTACCGCTCTTAAAGTGACACTCATTAGGAACCTCCACCCCGGTGGTGCTGTAGGAGAAATAATGATGTGTATTATTCACAGTTCAGGAAAGTAGCCTCCACTCTGCTAAACTGCCATGCACAGGTTGGCATACAGCGGCTAAACAAGAGCTGAGAGACAATCAACATTCCTAGTGTGCACTTGACATGAATTTCTTGAACACGAGTGTTTGTGCTGACTGCAGTGGATTTTTACAGTCATTAAGACACATGATGCCATCATAACAAATGGAATGCAAACTAAGTGTGTGGTGTTTTTTTTTTTTTTTATCAGTTGGATTGAGGCCAATAAACTGCTACAGTTTACCTAAACACAAGGACACCATGGAAGTGAAGAAGGGAACAAAGTAAAAGAGTTGAACCACATTGTCCCCCCGCTACTGACATTTTTAAGTCCATAGTTTTCTGTCTGCCTTAATTTCCAGGCGTGGTGTACTCCATATCTCTGGGGAAAGTAATTATAGAGATTGTTACTATATAAAGGGCTTCGTTATCTGATGAATTCTTCTCGTTAATTATAAAAGTCATGTTGTAAGTAACCGTATACAGTACATACTATAGCGATATTGAACATCTCTGTCGTATAGAGGTATGGACAAAGAGTTTGCTGATTAATAATAAATGTATTATTCAGGTTGTTTAGGCAGTTGAAGCTCTTGGTTCCTGAGGGGAGCGCCAGTGGTTCGAGGCTCGGATCACCGCCAGGTTGCCACTCTTGGGTCCTTGGGCAAGATTCTTAACCCAACGCTCCATACAACTCAGTAACTGCAGTTAGAAAAGAGAATTCTGTGTCAGATCTTGTGGATCGAATGAGCCAATGTGGCGACCGTTAGGGTGAAAGGGATGAAGCACAAGTACTATTTAAAAAAAAGTTAGGGATGGTTAGGGATAAAACAATATATTGGTAATGACAATATAGTTACAAATATATTTAACATTACTGTTGTACTACAAAACATATTTTGGAAAAATTATTAATACCTCTAACTAACGATTATATTATTCAAATTTGATTTCATTGTCCTGACAAACCAATCGATAGTTACCCTCATTTTTACAGTAGAAATGTGGCCAGGTATTACAATACAGTGCACTCTTAAGTATATATGCATCAGTATTGTGGACAGTGATAATGGAATCACTACTTGGGTATTTGTTATATGTTGACATGAATTGGGGCAAAATTATGAAAAAGAAAAGCTGCCTCTGGCTGTATTTAAATGGAGAGAGCAGCACAGTGATGTGCGAGCTAGAGGTGTGTACTGGGACTGAAAAAAAAAAAAGAATCTCTGGAGCAGTTTCCACTTTTATGCAGGCAAGAGTGGGCAGCCAGTTTGCTCATGGGAAGAAAGGAAAAATACATTTTTAATAACATCCACTTTTTGTATTTCGGTTCATTATTTACCTGCATTCCGCCTGTCAAAGATAAACACATGCACTGCCACAAACAAGATTAAAAAAATATATTTTTAAGATTAAAAATTTTTTAATATTTCCATAATTGAATTATTGTAATATAGTAATATTTTCCTAGCAGTTAATTAAATATCCATTCATTAACTCTTATTTATTCAACACATTCATAGTCAGAAGCAGTTAACATTACTTAAGCAGAAAATAACATTTACAGTAAAACTGCAGGCTTTTTTTTCTTTAATGTTTTCAGTATAATAAAATAAACAACAAAATAGAAGTGAAAAAAAATTTCCTCCATATTTCCAGAAAGACAAAGGAAAAGCTTACAGAAACCTTGCATAACCGTGTACAGATCTTAACTAAAACTTTAAACTTGAAGCACATTTCATTTGTAATACAGAACTCAATGTTTTGCGTAAGGGTGGTAATTTTACTAGGGCCGTTCAGGTCAAACTTTCACTTGTAATGAACTTTTCTCATGAATGAAGGTATAAAAATGATGTTTGACATTTATAAAAGACTTCAAGCACAGAACAGCAATAGAGCTGTGCAATTAATCACATTTTACAGTCAAATTCCACCGATTGTGGAAATATGATAATTGAGATTAAATGCTTATTGTGTGGCGTTCCATTTCATAGCGCTGAAATGACAAGATGACAGCTCTGTAGTTGAGCCGTGATCAGTACAGATTTCTCCCTATGGTCGGCACAGGGGTTCATTTGGTTTAGCCAAGAGTTTCGGACCTTATTCAGGACATTTTTGTGCCCTCATACTGTCGATTTTGTTTTAAAACTCTTCAATTTGTGTTTCCACTCATTCAACCGAGCTCTCCCTAGCTATTGCTCTGTGGTCTGAGGGGTTGCCAGATCGTACTCAATTGGTCACAGGTGGCCAGATAATATTGTTTCCCCACACACAACAATAAAAAAGGTAATTAATATCACTACTAGCACATACTTTGATTTGCAAGTAATGATGCAAAAAATATATTATTATTATTATTATTATTATTATTATTATTATTATTATTATTATTATTTTCTGATAGTAATAAATATTTGAACATCTTAAACAATGTTTTTTTTCCCATTTAAATTAAGGTTCATTTAAAACAAGTTTTAACCATGGGTGAAAGTTTCTTCCTTTAGATGTTGTATAAGTTCTATAAAAACACACAGAAAACAAAATGATACCTGTAAAATATTTTTGATTAAATAAAAAAATTATAATTTGGTTCATGTTTCAGAACCACCATGTTTTGAGATCCATTGCACCTCTTCTTAAAGGCCAGACAAACTATCAGCCAGGCATCTCTCTCTCTTTTACCATAATTAAGCAGCCCTAGTGATGAGACTCTTTTAAAGAAGACCATATGCCCACTGCACTCGTAACCGGATACATTTAGCAAGTGGAACACCCTTTCTGTGAAAATCAACACTTGGAACACCGGATCTGTGAACACCACTTGCACATTACAGAAACACCGCTGGGAGATGCTGCCACATCTCATGTACACACCTGACCTCGCTCCAAGCCATTTCACATACTTGGCCATTAAAGGAGTTCCTGGGAGGCCTGGTGTTTCGGACAGCATTTCAGTTCGATCATGGCTCTGGCATACTGAGAAAGCGTTCTACCTTGATGGTATGCACGCAGGGGGATAAGTGCATTAGTTTAACAGGGGATTTAAAAGAGATGGGATAAAGTATAAAGGGAGTTTTACCCTCTTTAGTATATTCTGTTATTCTGTTCTGTTATGAAAAGTCCTGGCTTGACTTGAACGCCCCTCATATTTCACTTATCCTTGCAAAAAATGCTCCTTATCTTACAAATTGCAAAAGAGACTTTCTTTGCACAGCCGTCTTCAAATCATTGCAGGGCTTTTATTGGGATTTAAAACTAAGCTCTGACTGGGACATTAAAAATGTTGATCTTGAGTTTGTGAATTGAAATCCTGAATTTTGAGCTGTCTATAATTGTCTCTACCTTGCGGAGAGCCTCAGCCCTCGACTATGCTTTACTGTGGGTAGGGTGATGTTTGGATAATAAGCTGTCTTGTTTTTGAGTCTGAGTGTGATTAACTGATTACTGTAGTCCAGTTATACTGTATATTAAGTATTTTATTAGCAATGTAATTCAAATGATACAATTATTTTAATTCACTGTTGTTTAAAAGAAGAAGGTCAGTACTTTCTTCCATTTGAATGATATTAAAAGAAAATCATGTCGTCATACCTCATGCTGCAATTTATATTCATAGATGCGGAAAAAATGCGGAAGTTAGAAATAAAAGTACATGAAATAGACACTGTATGCTTTACACTGTATATTTTTGTCGAAAAACAAATTCGACTTACGAGCGTTCATAAGTTGTAACTCGTTCATAAGTCGGGGAGTTTTGAATGTTCTTTTCATTTAAGTCCATCTGCAAAATTTTCTTGCATTAAATCTTAGTTCAGTTCTACAAGTAATGAATTGATACCAAAACCTTGATACTATCCAAAGAAGGATCCATTGCACCCCTACACTCCGAACTAACAAGAAGTAATTAAACTTGGTTTTAGAAACAATAAAATATGCACATTACTATTTATTTGACCTAAAATGTTAAACTGATTTTGCAAATAGGAAAAGTACTTAAGGCCAAACTGCTATTGGGAAAGAGGTACTGTAGCTTGTTAATGGGGAAAATGCATGATTATGAAAATTACTGAACTATTGCCACACTACCAAAATTGCTTCATACAGTGCTCTTAAATATTAACTTCATTTTGCACATAGTCCTTTCTAAATTCAATGCACTGCTTTTGCTTAAAACTGCTTTATCATTATGTGTCAACTGGTTTAGAATATGGAGGTTGAAGATGCTTCTCTACCAGTAAGACTAATGATTATATTATATTATATTATAAAGCACAAAAAGCTTATATAGAGTCTTATGCAAAAGTTTAGGCACCCCTTGATAAATAACAGATTTTGTTGATTTGTAATTTGAAAAGATGTTAACACAGTCTCTCTTGGAAATGGAAAAAATGCACAATATTTTCACCAACCACGTGATGCATAGTTACTTCTTATGCCATATATTGAACAAAAATAAAAACATTTTTATGGCACTGTGCAAAAGTTTGGGCACCCTAAGAGTTCCAGAGTCTCAGATTCTTTTTACAAGGTTTCAGACCTTAATCTGCTCGTTAGATCTGATGCATGGCAACAGGTGACATTAGTAAATGCCAATTTCAAAGCTTTCAAATACGTTGACTCTTTACACCTTGTGCACACACTTGCGGACACTCAACAACCACGGGTTCCTCTAAGCAGCTGTGTAAAACTCTGAAAATGAAAGTTATTGATGCCCACAATGCAGGAGAAGGCTACAAGAAGATAGCAAAGCATTGACAGCTTGCAGTTTCCACAGTGAGAAATGTAATTAAGAGATGGCAGTTCAGAGGAACCATGGAGGCCAAGAAGAGATCTGGAAGGCTAAGAAAACTCTCGGAGAGAAATGCTCGTATGCTGGTCAGAAAGACAAATCAAAACCCCTATTTGACTGCAAAAAAAACATAGGAAGATTTAGCAGACTCAGGAGTGGTGGTGCAGCGTTCCACTGGGACAGAAATGCTTGCACAGGCAAGACCTTCGTGGAAGAGTCAGCAGAAGAAAACCCTACCTGCATCCCCATCATAAACTCCAACATCAGAAGTATGCAACAGAACATCTAGAGAAGCCTGATATGTTTTGGACGTAAGTGCTGTGGACTGATGAAGTTAAAATAGAACTCAGCAAAGGCATATTTGGAGAAAAAAAGGAGCAGCATTTCATGAAAAGAACATCTTGCACTATTAAGCATGGGAGTGGATCTACAGTACCATGCTTTGGGGTTGTGTTGCAGCCAGTGGCACAGGAAACATTGCACGGTGGAGGGAATAATGGATTCCGCTAAATACCAGCAAATTCTGTAAGCAAACATCACACCATCTGTAAAAAAAAAAGCTGAAGCTGAAAAGAGGATGGCTTCTACAACAGGAGAATGATCCTAAACATACCTTGAAATCCACTATGGAATACCTCAAGAGACGCAAGCTGAAGGTTTTGGAATGACCATCACAGTCCATATTAATATTACAGAACTACAGTAGAAGCCTTTTGCAAGAATGAATGGGAGAAAGTCCCAAGTACAAGAACTGAAAGACTTTTAGCTGGCTTTAAAAAGCATTTGCAAGCTGTTATATATGCGATATTATCACAGTATTCGATATTACATTTTCCCCTGATTTCTTTTTCATTTTTTTTTTTACAATTTTAAACCTTGCAAAAAAGTTGAATATGTGATTAAATGTTGCTCATTTTTATAACATTAGTTTTCTCACTTAAAACCCAAACGCAGCATTTAAACGATACAAAATAACGTAAAATACAAGAGTTTAACATTAATAAATGTAGCAAAAAAGCTACAGTTTTACTGAGCAGCATGTATCTCTGTTCTCCACCATAATTATTATGTTTAAACAAATAAAAATAATTCAGTCCTACCACACAATTTGTAAATAGTTTAGAGTGTGCCACCTCTGTCGGATCATACAGAAACATCAACACTTTAACACCTCAAACGCTTTCAAAGTCTCAAATCTCAGCTTGCAGTTTGAGTGGCTGAGAGCAACGCGAGGGAGCATGTAGCTTCTAACGGCTGCACGCGGGGTTTCTAACACAATTTTCATCTAATTTGCGTTTGTGTGTTTAGAGACTTGTGTAAGCCTGTGTAATGAGTGGGTTTGAGACTACTTTGGAGGTGAAAAAGGCAGATTGGAGGCTTTTTGATCATTTATTGCCATAAAAATCTTTCCAGTTATGGTAGATTGCTGAACTGCTGCTGATTGACCAGTTCATCTTTATTATAAATGTGTTTGTTTGTTTGTTTGTTTGTTTGTTTGTTTGTTTGCAGTCAGCATGGTTATAGGTAAATCGGCACACAAAATATCGCAATTCATAACCGAATCGATTTTTTTTCCCCATCTCTAACAAACACGTGTGTATACATGAGCATGCTGCCTACTTGACCCTTGTGAGGACATTCTTTAAAACAGGATGTCACTGAATGATTATTGTATGTTTGTATTTGTGTGTGTATGCATGTGTATGAATGTGCTTGCTGCTTACTTGACCCTTGCAAGGACTCACTGTCACTGTGTGATTATAGTGTGTGTGTGTGTGTGTGAGAGAGAGAGAGAGATTAAACACTATAATTCTCTTTGTCTCTTAACTCCCTTCACCTTTGTCCCCTCTGTAGAAACTACTACAGGATTCTATATGTGGTTATAGCTTTTATTGTAGGATTCACCCGTCTCACTTTATCTGCTTTGCCTGGCTCAGGAGGAAGGCACACTCTTACTGTATACTGTAGTTCAGTAGAACGCCTTTAGCTTTGATTATTTGTATTCGCCATGGCATTGCTCAACAACATTAATTTCCATTCAGAGTTGCATTATTTGTTGGATAAAATCATGTGTTGATGATGGGAGAGGCGACTCATTGTATAGCCCAAAGACTTTGAATAGGGTTAAGGTCAGGACTCTGTGACGGCCAGTTCATGTGTGGAAACGATTCCTCATGCTCCACTCTTTCACAATATGTGTTCGTTTAATATTATCATTGTCCTCCTGGAATATGGCCAGGTCATCAGATGACCCCATTTTATTGCCAAATGATCTTTTTCCAATCTTTATGCTCCCTAGCAAATGTAAGCTTTTTTTCTGACCATACAGCTGTTTAGTCGCAAGTCCTGTAAGCCATTTCACTATTGAACGTGATGCAAAGTATTTAAGTGATCCATGATCACGGTTTTTCATGATTTTTTCCAGGTAAAAATTCTTATTCAAATTTTATTACATACACAATACGATATGCTGGATACGATATGGACTGCTTATATGACCGCCTGTGACATAAGAAATAAATTATGGAATAAAATAAGAAATAAAACATAGAAAAACTTTGGCTATAGAAAAAATAGCTATAGAAGATAAGAACAAAATATACAATTTATAAAATGTAGCTGTACAAATATGGGAAAATTAGAAAACTTTAGTTGTGGAAATTTAAATAGAATTGGAATAGTAATGTCTGGGGAGTATGCAAATACAGCATGCTATTCTTTAATGAAGTTGACAATCACTAGGTTTTAATAGTGTGCTGAACAGTTATTAGTCGAGTTGCAGTAATTTCTGCAATATCCTTATTTGCTTTCTTTGCTTGATGGTCATTAATTTGGTCCTCTGGAAAATTTTCTTCTACGACCACAGGATATCAGCCATGGTTGTTTAAGAAAGATGAAGCTACATCAGCTAGCATCAGTTGCATCTTGCCAAATGAAATTGAAATCTACTTAATAAACGCAATCTCATACCTTCATTCCGCGCACTTCACGGTTACACGTAAAAAAGTTTAGTTCATTCCAAAATTCAAAGATGCCGTTGTACATTTTTTAAAATGCCCTTATGAGTGTGTAATTCGAAGTCGAGAGAACATCTAGCGTTGTATCATGTTGTCATATAATTGTGTTTGGAATGCATCATCCACAACATAACATCTGGACAGCATGAGGTTGTGTTGTTGTGTTACATCTCAGAACAGCTGTGACACTTTTTGGGATCACTGAATCACTGCTAAATGGAAAACTAGGGCGCTATGTAGGGTGCACAATCCCTTGTTCCAAATACCAAGTTGTGCCCTTGATCAGGGGTTCTTTCATGCTTGTGTCAGGAGCTAGTTGACTTTGTAGCTCTCTTTATCAAGGAGACAACATTATGTTGTCTCGAAAAACACTTTATGTTGTCTTCTTGAACTTGATGAACATACTACTTTCACTCATCACTGATGGAATGCCTCTTGTCCAATCAGATTACTCTGTCTGAGCTAACTGTTATATAATATTGACCACAAAGCAATGTTGCAGATGCAAACACCACAGTCTAGTCATACAACACCCGACTACATACATTATATCTCGGTACGTCTGTAATCCTTTAAAATTTATAACAGAGTTCAGGAATCCTGACATTGAGAATGGGAAAATCTCAATAGCTTTCTGCACAGAGCAAGTGTAACTCATTTACCTCTGGACTTTTGTAGCGTTATCACTGTATAATTGTCTTTCTAAAATATTGCCGTGACATGCATCATTGCTTCCTAATGCAGAAAAACTAGTGCTAGTGATTACAGCTGCAAGGGTCAAAGGAAGAATATTGATTTAGAAGTGAAACTAAAGGTTATTGAACAACACGGTGAAAAATCAATAAATAATATTGCTTACGATTTATTTAGCATGTACACTCCGGCTATACTTCAGTATCCCATGTAGCTTTGCTAAGTGTCAACAGTTCGATTCTGTAATATGGTTTGTAAAGTGTCAAAGTGCATAACATCCAGTTTCCGACAAGGCTTTTTTCTAATTTATTGGTTTGGTAAACTGCAGTTATCTAATATTTTTACAGTGTGTGCTTCAAGATGTCGGAAGCCGATCCTTTACGTCCAATAAGTTTTGAGGTGGGGCCTCCATGGGCTGCAATTGCACATCCCACAGATGTTCATTCAGCTTGAAATCTGGGCAATCTGAAGGCCATATCAACACCTTAAGCTCTTTGTCATGTTCCTCAAGCCATTCCTAAACAATATTTTGCAATGCTGCAGAGCACATGATCCTACTGAAAGAAGCCACTATTATTAGGGAATACCATTTCCATGAAGAGGTGTACTTGGCATGTAACAAAATTTAGGTAGGTGGTACATGTCAAAGTAACATTCATATGAATGCCAGGACAGAATGCTCCCAGGAGAACATCACGCTTCCTCTGTCGGATTTCTTTCTTCTTATAGTGCATTCTGGTGCCATCTCCTCCCCAAATACGCACACACTCCTCTGTGTCCACATGATGTAGAATAAAATGTCATTCATCAGACCAGGCCACCTGCTTCTATTGCCCCATGGTCTAGTTCAGATGTTCACATGCCCATTGTAGGTGCTTTTGGTGGTGAACATGGGTAAACATGGGCACTCTCACTGTTCTCTGTCTATGCAGCTCCATACAGTATAAGATAAGCAAGGTTGTTGACTTATCTGACTGATCAGTGTATGTTCCCTGATGGACCAGTGTTTAGCGCTCAGCACGCTTCCTGTCTAGATCAGGGTCTGAGACTTACAGTACTCAGGACATCAGCTTAGTTGCAGAAAGAAAAGGGAAAGAATCTACCATCAGTCGAACATTTTGAAAGTCAGAAATTCCAGCTTGAGTTGTTTTGGTCAGGTGAATGTTCATTTTATTAAATGGTATAATTTAAAAACTGTTTTCTGAAAATGAAAAACATTACTTAAGAGAAACAGGGGAACTGCAGGACAATAATGGGGGGAAAATCCTGTTATCATTTACAGTACACGACAGCAGCAATAAACAGTTATTTACTCACCATTCTATTCTTTTGTACTCCCTTGAAATTACTATCTTGAAAAATCAATATCATGTGCAATATAATTTAGCAATATCAATTATCAATATCATGTGTAATATCACTCGTCACTGTTGCTATGTACAATTCTATCAGAATCTGGTTCTATTATTGTTATTGCTATCAGTTTCTGCATTCTTTTTTTGTCCTTTATGTCTAGATGTTTTTATTTACATTATTTATTAATATATTTCATACGTTGTGTATTTAATTATTTTCTTTCAACTTGCAACAGTCTCTGGCACAAGAATGTCCCCTGGGATTAATAAAGTCTTATCTTATCTTCTCCTATCTTATCGTATCTTATCTTATCTTAAAAGCAGCTTGTTATGTAACTCAGAGATCGGAAATTCGGAAGTTTCTCTGTTCTGAACGCTTTTACATGGGGGGAGAACTGGGCCCTGGGTATTCCTTCCATGAATTTTGAAAATGAACTTCTCTCTATATATTTATTTATAAAACTTGACTGTTCAGGAGCTAAAGTTTGCAACAAGCTATGACATGAGGAATTCCATAGTTCTTGTGCAGACATGGTGGCGTACAGTGAAAGGGAGGAATGCAACAATACGTCCTTTGACAATAAAAAATCGTAATGCAAAGCTGATAACCTAAGGGGTCGGGAGAACGATGCAAGAAGAAGTGGCTGCCCATCCACATTGAAATGTAAAGATTTGCTTGCATTTTTCTATGTAAGCAGGTACAATTTGTTTCAATAAATTTGCATTAGAAATATGGACTTTATTACCAACTACTTTTACCCACCCTACTGTATACATATATACATGTTTTCTATCTCTCTCTCACTCTCTCTCTACACAGTACTATTCGATTTAGGTTGTTTGGGTGTTCCCTTTGAATGAGTGGTTACCATAGAAACACGTATGAGAAGGAGCGTTATATATAAAATGTGATATAAATTCCAACCTGAACTGCTATCAAAGCTGTAAAGTAAATGAATCAATCAATCAATCCTTTGACCTTCCAGATTTAGTCATTCATCATCACAGACCAGCACACACACACACACACAAACATCGTTGGAATGCTGTCAGGACAACATTTTTCTTGAGAAAATTTTCTTGTGTTGAGAAATCTCTTTTTTTTTTAGATTTATTATAGATTTCTTCTTCACCAGTATTCCCACACACATCTAAACAGTGATGTATATACCCCACGTCTTTTACATCTGTCCAAAAGGAATGCGTGAGGGATTTGGCCTCTGTCTCAGATTATTTTGTCAGAGGTTTGCTGAAGTGTGAACTGTCAGCCTAGTGCGGCTGATGTTGGAAGTTTGGATTTGCATTCTGAAACCACAAAGCGTTCTGTTTTTAAGCGCCTGCTGCCTCGCCTGTCTCTTCCCTCTCTTCCCTCACGTCTGTTGAACACTGCTAGAACTCTCTCCATCATGGTGGTACCCGACAATCACCCTGGCAAAAGGAGAGCCGGAGAGAATGATTTATTTAAGCGGGGGGGCGACAGCGCCATCTCGAGCCACTCCTTTCCATATTGCCATTCTGCAGCTGGCTGCGTTTACCCTTGTGGGATTGTCTTCATGCCTTTTGCTCTTGAATGCACCCATGTTTCTTTGCTCCGAAGTTTACCCAGGCACATATCTGTTTCAGAGAAGGGACAGAAAGGAAAGGTGTGTGAAATGAGAGGGGAAAAAAAATGATTCATCTGCATGCACCTGCTACCAGCTGAATGTCAGCAAGTGCTTGTCATTGAGCTTTTGTTCTTTCGTAACTTTTCCTAGCTGAAAGTATTCCCCCGATGAGGATCAATGTTTATTTTAACATTGCTTTGGTCACTGATCTGGAGTAAATCATTCCTTTTATCACCTAAGCATAATTAAGAGCAGCATTAGACAGGAATATATTTAGGGGCCTGTGGGATTGTGAGCTGACGGATGGGAGGCGTTGTGCGAATGCCACTGTGCGTAGGCTGGATAAAAATACTTCTTAAGGAAGCTCCGCTCCAGTACCTGTGTGATCTTTTCCATTGTGCTCTTCATGATGGGAAGGGTTGAGCGCTATTTTTATTTAATACCCAAATACAAATAGAGCCAGCATCTTTGGTTAAAAGCAGTTTTATTATTTGCTTGCTTTTTAAAGCAAAAATATGTCACACAAAACTAGTGCATTAAATATGAACCTATCACTACGTGCTGTAAAACACTGGGAAAAAGCTTTCCATGACTTATGCCTGTGACAGCTCTACGAATTCATCTACAGTATATAATTTTTTTGGACAAGCCCACATTTTATATTTTCAAATAAATGTACTTGGTTCTCTCTCCCAACAGATCCCACAACAATTAAGTAAGTAAAAAATGTAAAGCTTATTATGCAGTTACTAAGGATGCTGTACTACAGTATTTGCATTCTACAGCATAACAAATTTGTAATTATTAACATAATCACAATCACTCCATGGCATCCTACTACCATGGCACGTCTCAACAAGTGAACCTTTCAAACCTTTCTGATACACTTATTAGCCATAGCAATAAAAACATTAACATTATAACCACCTAGGTTTTAGGCTCACCTGGCTCCACAAGACCTCTTGGGTGCACTCCTTTGCTTGCTCTGGGTTGTGGGATGGGACCTCCATAGATCAGACTTGCTTGCTCGATGAGATTGGGAATTTCACAGAACTTAGCTTTATATCTGCTGGGGTGGTGCCCATGACCCTAGTATCAGTTTGCTGGTGTAAAATCTATAATTAATGTTATTCAATTCACCTGGTGGTGGTGTGAGTGTTACCACACAGTATATACACTGATCAGCTATAACATCATGACCACCCACCTAATACTGAGCAGGTCCCCGCTTTTGCCACCATAGCAGTGATGCACTGTGTTCTGACACCTTTCTATCACAACTTGCATTAACCTTTTCCTCAATTTGATCTGCACTAGCGCTTCTATTAGAGTGAACTACATGGGCCAGCCTTCACTCCTCATGTGCATCAGTACGCCTTGGCGCCCCCATGGTCCTGTTGCCAGTTCACCGGTTTTCCTTCCTTGAATGACTTTTGATATGTTCTGGCCACTGCAGACCAGGAACATCCCACAAGATCTGAAGTCTTTGGAGTTACTCTGACCCAGTCCTTTAGCCATCAAAATTTGGCCCTTGTCAAAGTCACTCAAATCCTTATGCCTTATACACCAACTTCAGGAAAAAAGGTTTGCCTGCTGCTTAATATATCACAAAATTGGAAAGATATTGAAAAATGAAAATGTATAGAGATATATAGAAAATGTAGCTACTGAAGGGACGAATTGTAATGGCTAGACAAATGTGTCGAAGAAACTCCAGAAATGCAGCTCTTGTGGGATGTTCCCAGGCTGCAGTGGTCAGGACATACCAAAAGGAAGCAAAACCGGTGAACTGGCAACAGGGTGATGGATGGCCAAGGCTTACTGATGCACATGGGAACCAAGACTGGCCAGTAAAGCCAGATCCAATAGAATTGATGCTGGTTCCAATAGAAATGTGTCGGCACACAGAGGTCATTACTGTATTGGTAGCAAAAGGAAGCGGGGACCCTCTCAATATTAAGCGGGTGGTCATAATGCTCTGGCTGATCAGTGTGTACGATTTATACTTATACTAAACTATACCTAGTTATGTCTCTACTGCATGGACAAAGATGATGGACCAGTGTTCAGAATAAAAGAGATAGTACATTGAAACAGCATGTTGACCTTGAAGGCGATGTTACACAGGCAGGGTGAAATGCACATACAGAGGTCTCGGTCAATCGCATGTTATTGGGAAAAGGAGGGATAGATCAAGGTGAAGATAGCATCAGTCAATATAACAGTAAACACTGGTTTCTGTGAATTCATCATTTAATAGTGAACTAAAAATTTCTCTATTTGTTAATTTAAAAAAAATATATGGCGCACTGATCTCTGTAGCAAAAGGAATTAGTGTGAGACATGGGAGAGTAATACGGAGTGTTATTTAATCTGACAGGCTCTACCAAACATGCATACTCATGTGACATTTCCAGCAAGAAAAATGTCACTGGGGATGTTGAGCTAAATAGTGAGTTATCAGTGAGCTAATAAAGTTGGTAAAATCATTTAAGCATGTGTTCAGCATGTTTACTGTCTTTGTATTGATTTGCAGACTTCTCTCTCTAAGGGGACAGCTCGACCCAAATCGTGCCAGTATTCAGCATTCAGACCTGTACCATCAACGTGCGCTCGCCCACTTATGCTCGAGAACATAATAAAGGATGACTCATATGACCATATTACTTTTATCACGTCTCTGTAGATAAGCGAACTCTCATGCGTGTGCATGCGTCTTTGCAATTAGAAGTTTATGCACTGTGACCCCGCTCATGTAGTTGTCCATGCCTTCGTATCTGTTATTTAACATGCATGCTGCCTGGAGAGCTGATGACTAAAGCTGTTTATTCGCCTCAGACATTTGGTAAAGCCACGGGTCGCTTGAGGATGATATTTTACACTTTCTGTACCCCCATTTGCAGTAACAGCAGATATCACGCATCAGATTACACCTACGTACCCAACGTGTAAAAAAGCTCAAGTAATAACTGTGCTATCAAACCCTTTGAGCATCACTAAATTGCACAAGACATGCAAATGAATGTGTTTCCATTATATCCACCCACTGTTTTAGCATCCATTGTTTCATGCCTCCTACAGGAAGCCCGAAATTGCATATTAATTTAAGTCCTTATGCAAAAAACAATCCATGAGTAAACCAGCTTACATGTTTGTTTGTTTTTTTTTGTTTTTTTTATCATTGCACAACACCATTACACAAATTAAAACACCACCAAGCCATTAGTAGAGTCTGTTAATGGTCCTCAGCCCTGTGACCATGACATACCAGAGTGATATGCAAAAAAAAAAAGAAAAAAAAAGGGTTTACTCCAGACATGATGGATTAACTTATATGGTGGAGAGACAGATTGGATAGATTGCTGGCTAGATCACATAGTGTCTAGAAGAGATCATTTCTGACATCCCAACCTCTATTTTGTAAGATTCTCAGGCGGGGATGTTGACGCCGGTGCCAAGCTGAGAGCTTACTGTAGACACACTCAGGCTAGTCTTATGCAAAAGAAGGATTCAGAGTCTCACTTACCACGTGGTCCAGCTTATCCCGTCCTCTGGCTCAGTTTGTCCTTCTCTCCCTAATGGAGAGCAATTGCCCAAGATGTGTGTGTTTTTTTTTGTTATGTGGTTTGCTTTCTTCGCCCTCTCACCCGTAGCATTATTTTCCTTCCACCTTGCAGAAATAAGTGTTCTAAATGTTGTGATTTATTGAGATTTTAAATGCTCTGTGTGACCTCAGATCTTGTCAGCCTGGCGGGCCCTGAGGCAAAGTCAATAAGCCAAGAACTGTAAAATAAAGAAATAAAGAAATAAATAATGTGGGCAAAGGGGAAAGTTTGCAGGTGGAGTTAAATATGAGCACACAACTGTTAGCGATGCAGAAGTTGGAAACAACTGGAAAGCACTGGAAACTTTTCTGTGTTTATTTGGGTGCTCTCTGAACCTCATTGAGCTGTGTTGCTTCGAGTTTAGATTTGAAGATATTAGACGGTCTATTCAAATGATTTATTTTGCATTGCATCTTTTAAGTAATCCCAATGAACTTGTCTGTTTGTCAGGTAACTCCAGCTAAATTACTGTACGTACGACCATCGTTCATTCTTCAATGTAAAGATGAATTAAAATCAGGTTTAAATCGAGACAAATCAGAAACCAACCCTAATTTAACTTAGAAGTGAAGCTATATTGCTAATACTAGAGCCTATAAATTGAATCTCATTTTTTTAGACCAAATTCGATTTTAAAATTATTTTTTTGCTTAAAATAAATAAAAATTAAAAATAAAAAAACAGACAGTATAGGTTTTTTTTTTATTATTATTATTATTTACTTAAGCAAAATGATCTAACCAAACATTACCTGCTTATTTGGATTAAAAGTATATATATTAAATCACTTAAACAATTTTGCAAACCACATGCAACTTGCAGTACATGCTGAATAAAATCAAACAGGAGCCTGACAGCATTTTTTTTTTAAACTGTGTGTATGGGCATAATGTCTTTAGCGATATAACACGACACAACATCAGTAATATCTTTCCATCAAGGCTCTTATCATATGGGATACAGTGGGGAAATGTGCTCACTGTTTTCACCTCGCTTTTAGCCGGTGTTTTCGCGCTGCCGCTTGTCTTGTTTAGCTCGCAGCGCCGAACACGACGCCGATTCAACAGTGTGTCTTTGTTTGAGGTGCGCGAGGAAATTAGCTTCCTTTAGTTGTCACAAACTTCAGACAAATTTTACACCGGGCTTTGGCTTGTTCAATGTGTAAAGTTGCGAACCCGAATAATTTCCATACGACTGAAGAAACCGCGCCTCTGTCGGAAACAAGCTCTTTGGTTTCATCAGCGCGCGCTGCCATGTTGTATCTCATATTTCCCACGTGTGAGTCACAGAGTGGACGTGGCAGAACTACAGAAGCTCGCGGTGCCGCACCAAAGTGAAACTGTAAAATCGATTTAAAACTCTCACAGGTGAACGGTTAATTAGGCGCGCCGTCATGTGGTCGGACAATCTTGTCTCTCAATTATTCTGCCATTGGTGCAATTACAATTTATCTAATATTTTAATAAAAAATCGTGATACCTCGATTTAAAAAAAAAAAAAATAATCGTCTTAAAACGTAATTTCTAATTAATCGAAAAAATTGCCCAGCCCTAGCTAATACAGTTAGATTTTACTTAGAAATGCTCGTTGTGTTTAATCCGGGTACACCAGCTTCCTACCATAGTCCAAAAACATGCGGATTAGCCTAATTTGTGTGTGACGCTTGCGACCTACATTGTCCAGGGTGTATCCCGTCGAATCCTTTGGTATACTGTAGGGCCAGATAAACAGTATTGAGAATAAGTGAGTGAATGAGTTTTATCAAAAATCATGTTCTATATAATCAGGTAATTTCTTCTACTCATGTTCATGCAGTAACAAAATAGTTAGCACGGCTCCAGAATGGCGCAACAGAAAGTCATTCCCCTTTTTTGGTGGGAGCTTTCAAGTTCGATTCCAGCCATTCCAATATGACAGCCATTTGCAGAAATGTCCACTCACAGTGACACAATATGTGGAAAATAACAGATAGCGCTTTGCTCCAAGTATTATTATACATGAGCTGTAATCTGAAAAGTTGTGGCTGAAAAGTCATGCTTCATATGTAGAGATCATCTCTTGGATAAAGCATATGTTAACATAACCTCCCATCAGCAGCTACAGTAAGATTAGTGGTAGTTCAGTGGCTAGGAGGTTGAATCAGAAGGTCACAGGTTCAAACCCTTGCACTCTCAAAGTGCCACTGTTGGGCCACTGAGCATAGCTTTCAGCCCTCACTTGCTCAGATCATCACCTGTATAGTGAGATAAATGACAGTGGCTCTGGATAAGGGCTTCTGCCAAATGCCATAAATGTAATAAATGCAGTATGATAGGAGAGAGAGAGCTGGCTGCTGAGAGGGAATTGGCCCAGACCGAATTTAGCATGAAAAACAAAACACGTCACACACAAAAAAGTTTCCTCTGTCTCTGGAATAAGCTGTATATAAATCTGATTTTACAGTATATTTCAGATATTTAATATATGCAGCATACATTGAGATGCATCTGAGTGATTCAGTACTAACCGATTCATTATCAAATTCTGGTCATTAAAATGCAAAGCAATTTCCACTGTGCGATAGAAGCGTCCGATGTACTGCTTTTGAATGAAATATGTGTCAAATAATTCCAATTATGCAACCAATCAAATTGAGTGTGAACATAATACAGCTTACATTTATTCACATTTCATATGGGCGGGGGTGGGGGGGGGCGGGGGTTCTCAAACAGCTAGAACATGAGTATTTCATATGTAAATGATTCATTCTTAGTTAATACATAAGAATGGCAAAGTAGGTACTGTAGCATTGCTTCCTGACAGCGTCAGGATTTCCATTATAAGGTTACATGTTCCACAACCTCTCTGTGTCACTTCCGGTAGGATCACCAGTTCCTCCTACCTCACAACCTCACAAAAACTTAGCAGAGTGCATAACAGATTAGTCCTTCCATTTGGTTTTTGGTACATAGTATAGACTCATTTTTGTTTTATTATTGTCACAAATCAATTTTAATGATAACTTCTCAACTCAAATACAGCCCAACAAACAATGAGTGCAAATTTAGTAGTGTTCAGATATTGTAGACGGATAGAACCTAGTATCAGCATTAGTGCTTGAACTGGATTCTAACTATTAATGCAATCAGAATAAGGAGTAGATTAGATCATCTATGGTAGACCGTCATAAGCGTGTATACCGATCAGCCCTAATATTGAAACTACCTGCCTAAAAACAAGCTCTGACCCACTGGCACATTGTCATCACAAGACCTCTGAAGATGTGCTGTGGTTTCTGGAATCAAGATTTTAGCAGCAGATCCTTTAAGTCCTGTAAGTTGCAAGGTGGAGCCTCCATGCATCAGACACTGTTTGCCCAAGAATTCCCAAAGATGCTCAATCATAAGCATGTGAGATCTGGGGAATAAGATCTAGAGGTAAAACCCTGAACTGTTTGTCATGTTCTTCAAACCATTGCTGAACAATGTTTGCAGTGTGGATGGGAGAATCCCGCTGAAAGAGGCCACTGCTGTTTGGGTGTTATCCTGTATGAAGGGGTGTACTTGGTCTGCAGAGATGTTCAGGTAGGTGGAACAAAGCTGTATCCACTTGAATGCCACCAGGGATTGTTTCATAGCAGAACATTGCAAAGAGCATCAAACTGCCTTTGGGCTTGCCTAGTATCACACACCAGGGTGTCCAGCTGTGATTCAACAGACCAGGCCACTTTCTTCCTTTGTCCATGGTCAAGCAATCTGCAATGTACTGTGTGGTCTGAAGCAGTAACTTTTCAGTAATTTGTGCTGAATTATACAACAGGTCGTGATTGGTCGTGAAGCATGTCATGAGTGGTGATAATAGACGGTAACAGTGCTGGGGTGTTTAAGTACACGGTATCACTCCGCATCACAGGTGTTCTAATGACCGTTAATTACATTAACTGTCGTTCTAAGGCCATGGTTAAAGTAGGTTGGTAGAGTCTGCGATATTGAGGAGAGACCAGCTCTACAATTGCTTTTAAGTCGTTCCGAATCAGCTCTGAACTCGTGTCTACGGCTGCATCACAGCCACGCTGACACTCGATGCAATCTCTTTTGATATCGCTTTAGTTGCTCTTCTGTGGGCTCCGACCAGACGAGCCAGCCTTCACTTCCCATGCACATCAGCACACCTTGTCCGCCCATCACCCTGTCACCGGTTCATTGTTTGTCCTTCCTGGCACCACTTTTTGTAGGTACTAACCACTGAATACCGGGAACACTCCACAAAACATGCTGTTTTGGAGATGCTCTGACCCAATCATTTTGTCATCACTATTTTTCCTTTATCAAGTTGTTCAGATCTTTACGCTCACCCATTTTAACTATTTCCATTGTCAACATTGATGTTGAGAACTGACAGTTTACTTGTTGGCTAACACATCCCATTCTTCTATAGCTGCCACTGTAACAAGCAATATTTATTTCACCTGCGACTGGTTTTATTGTCTGGTTAATGCACTGTGTGGGTATATACAGTGTTTGTGTATATATATTGTATATAAACAGAGTAAAAACTAACAAAAAAAGGATCTTGCTGAGAATCATATATTTTGTTTTACCTCTAACTGCAGCTGTGGTTAACCTTGGCCGCCATGAACCTGGCCAATCGCTTCTATGAGCATGGGCCTCTCCATGCGGCCAATTCAAGTGTGTTATCTCTGAGAGGTGCTGGAAAAGGGGACTCATAGATCATTCAGTTTACACGGGAATGCAGTTCATACAGTTGGGTGAGACTTTAGCCTGGCATCTCTCATCACTCTTCCACAGTAACACACACATCCACAGGTGCATTAAGGCTGTGACCCCTAAGATTTCTATGGCTGTTATATGTAGCTCTACTCAGCTTTTAGACCCTACCGAGCCATGGTGCTTTGTTCATTGTACCAAAATGCAGGCAGCATTTTTCTCTCGCTTTCTAATAGACGTGTATGGATTTTTCACTACGCACCATAGAGTGCATTTTGTAATGGAATTACTATACTTAGAAGTCACTACTTCCAAGTTTTTAACACAGCAAGGTGTCAGCCATCTTTTCTTAAATTTCTTTATTTTAGCCATCATGGAGCCATCATGAGTGTTATAGAGTATATATTAAATATACAGTACTATGCAAAATGTCTTGAGCTACTCTTCATGTGTTTATATTAAATTAATTTTAATTATGTACAGTAGATAAATGAAAGAAACCTCATGTCCCGTCACGTCTGTTGGAACCACTCACCAGTATACTAATCACCACCTGATCATCTGTCATCATATGCATTTGTTTCTCACTGGTTTAAGCATTAAATTAGCTGTTTTTACTTGAATGATTCAAAGGTCACTAAGTGGCTCAACAAATAAAAAACATTCCTCTGAAACTGCTGGACTAAAAGTAAAAGGTAAAAATCCTTCAGCAATCCTAGAGAACTATTCCTCAAAAGTTCCATAAAAAATAAAGAGAGTCTGGCTCTTTGGGAGCAAATTATGAAGAAATGAAGTGTGGCTTTAGACTTTTGCACAGTACTGTATATGTAAATATTTAGGCATATACAGCTAGTGTTACTTTAGCCGTCTACTACAGTATGTTTGACTTTTAATATAAAATACTTTAACCCAACTTTAATTCAAGGGTATTTCCATTCAAATTGAGTAAAGCAGGAATTATAAAAGTCGGTCATTTCTATTACTGTATAAGTAACTAAATGTCAATAAAAAAACCTCACAGTTATAAATTAAATTGGTTGGTTAGTGGCAGTACTTTTAATTCATTGACTGCGTGCAGTCTGGAAAACCCATAGCTGTTACTATTTCTTTTTCTTGGCGATGTTCTGCCATCCATTTGCTTTAGTTAGTTTTGGTTCCAGCTTGGAGTGTTTTGCCTTCCACTTCAAAACGTGAAATGTTTGCTCAATTGGATTTAGCTCAGCTGATTGACTTGGCCACTGCGGAACGGTCTACTTCTACCTTCAAAAATATCCTTGGCTGCTTTCGAAGTATGGGTCAGATCATTGTCCATCTGCAGTGTAAAGTGCTGTCACAAGGGTTTTGAAGCATTTGGATGAACCCGAGCAGATTATTTAAGTCTGTACGCTTCGGAATGCACCCTGTTGCTTTGTCGGCACAACTACCAACACCATCAGATGAGGTAGTTCCTTCCATTTACTATAATCTTCTCCTCCCATCATACTGGTACAATTTGATCTTTGCCTTGTCTCTCCAGAGGATGCTATCTTACAGTGTAGTTTTTTTTTGGTATACCAGTGCTTTATAGCTTGTGGTAAACCTTTGTATTTACTCTAGTGAACCCTTCTCTAGGTTTTTCACTTTGACACAGATACACTTGGCTCCTGGAGGTGGCTCATGATCTGGCCAGATCTGTTTGGAGTTTTCTTTACCAATGAAATAATTCTTCATTCATCCACCACAATTTTTTTGGGAGGGGACTTACAAGGCCTTTTGGTGTTCACAGTGCATTGTTTCTTTTTTTAAATGGTTTCTTTGGTCAATGTTGTGTTTTTTTTTTTTATGTTTTTTTTACTGTCCCTTTCATTTTAATTTTTGAGACTGCTGATTTCTTGCTAAAAGGACTGATTTCCAATTAATTGAAAATTATGATTTTGGTCGATCTCAGCCCACTGTGGGTATGCAGGTGACGCAAAAAAAGAAAACTACTAAAACCCATAGCATTTTAGCCTTTTGCAGTGCAATGTTTAGTAATGCAACAACCATAAAAACATGTGATCATACAGTATGTGCCTATTTCTTTGTTTGTGTGAACCTTTTATGATCAGTCTGGTCTATATAGTTAATAAGTTTAAGTGTATAAATGAGTCGGCCTCTCTGGTTTCAATTAATCAGTCTGGAAGCGTGATGATGAAAATTAAAACATGTCCTCTAAAGCTGTCCTGTTGGTGAATAATCCTAATTTGGGAAAATCCTCAACAAAACAGAATTCACAGTCCAGTCCAATACAGTGGAAAACAGCTCTGAGACAAAAAGGCGTTCAGGATTGCACCCCTCGCAATTTAAAGGAGCAGAGACAACGTTTTAAAGTCACAATGACAACATTTCGTTTATTCATTTATTCGATTTATTAGTCAAGTGAATTGGTATGTTTTACATCGTAAATACATGGCGTGTAAGACTTACTTTATTGGACTTAAGAACATATCAGAATTACGAACGTGCTCCTGAAACTGAACTTGTTCGTAAGTTGAGGACTTATACTCCTGTTTAAAGGAAAAAGCTCTGTGTCTGACCTATAAAATGTTAATATTAAAGTTAATGTTTCATGCTGCACTTTA
Source organism: Clarias magur (assembly GCA_013621035.1). Classification (NCBI taxonomy): domain Eukaryota; kingdom Metazoa; phylum Chordata; class Actinopteri; order Siluriformes; family Clariidae; genus Clarias; species Clarias magur. Next base: position 737,479 of record QNUK01000339.1, read on the forward strand.
GTTTAACAACTTCATATTGAATATTTTATTTGAAAATTAGACAAATTTAAAATAAGTTGCCGAAAGTTCCACGCTTTAAGTGTTCTGTAAGTTCTATTAATAATAAATGGAAAGCAAACTTTGTCTCCCTTTCTGTCTGATCTGAAAAAAAAAAAACTTTTGATCTAGGACTCAGAAGACAGTCAAACAGTGTAAACTGTGAGTTTTGTGAACTGCTGCACCCCAACTGCCCAAACTCTCTCTCTCTCTCTCTCTCTCACTTTCTCTCTCTCTCTCTTTATGTTTAAAGTTAAAGATAATTCAACAACATTTTTTTATTCAATTGTTTGAAATAATCATGTTCTCAATATTGACCAATATTGACACTGGCACTGACTCTTTGAACTTATTGAGAGTCAACAGCAATGCATGCCACTTGAAAACAACTCTCCTTATGTCCACTGAGTGAAACACTGAGGAAATAAACACACACACAGGCATGGAACAGCTGAACAACCAGCTCTTCAGTATAATGGATATATTTATTTTACAGTATATAATTTATATTTTAACTCAGTAAAATCGGCATATCATTCAATTCAATTCGATTAAATTCAATTGACACCTTTAACAATGGTCTTTGTCGCAAAGCAGCTTTACTTAATCAAATGAAAATTAGGAAAATGCATACAAAATCAATGAGAAAATATGTATAAATCGAAATGACCAGACTGGCCCTGATGATCAGGCAGAGGGTGGCGGTGGCAAGGGAAAAACCTTTACTCGACAGGAAACCCATCCTCATTTGAGTGATAACCCCTTTATACTGGGGTAGGCCTGGAGCCTTTTCAAGGAGACTTGGATGACAATCCACTGCACTCACACCCCCACACACACTACATGCAATTTGGGAACGGCAGTTAACCTAATCTGCATGTCTTTGGACTGTGGGAGGAAACCTTGAGCTCTCAGAGGAAACCCACTATGCACAAGGTGAACAAGTGAGCTCCACACACACACACACACAAACACAAACACACATACTGTAGACCCGAGGCAGGAATCGAACCCCGACCCTGGAGGTGTGAGGCCACGGTGCTAACGACTTGCCGCCCCCTCTGTTAATTCTATGCTTCTTTGTGTAAAAACATAATAAAAATCAAAATAACAGCATACTGTGCTTGATAAAATCACCATGCCATTATTTATTTACCAAAAAAAGAAGGAAAAAAAAAAAAGCATGTGCGATACTAACCCCCAAAAGGGGGACTCAGAGTGGCACAATGGTAAAGCGCTCGCCCTATCATCCGGAGATCGCGAGTCTGATTCCCGGGTGATGCTGTAACCTCTCACAGCTGGAGGCCTAGAGAGAGCTGATTGGCTGAGCTCTCTTGGAGGGAGGGATGAGAGGTATATGGTGCACCCACATTAATCACTTCGTTTCAGCCAATCAGGGGCGTCCGTGAGCTAACGCAAGCGGATAGCGCTGTCCTCCGAGTGTGTTACGCCGCCCACAACGGTTCGTGAGCGAGTGGTTCGAAAAGATACAGTCGGCTGGTATCACATGGTTCGGAGGAAACATGTGATAGTATTTGACCCTTCCAGCTGAGTGGTAGTAATAGCCTTAATGTGGGAGCCCCCTAGTGACGGGGAGGAATTAGACACGACTAAAATAGTAGCAAAAAAATATAATCGTTTTCTGTATGACTTTATCAGTATAAATATATATATATATATAAAATATTTTTTTAAAAACCGTGGCAGATCTCCTAACGAGCTGCAGTATGCCCTCTTATGAGAGACTTACCCAAGGATTCCTCAATGACGTTGAATTCTAATGGGTTTTATTTGCACGGGGCACCTTCATCTGTGCGACAGAGCTCTAAAAAAGACGAGGTAATTTGGAGCTAAGCTGTTATCCTCTGGGCGCTACACTGTGCCAGGAGGCCGGGCCGACCCCAGATCAGGGTGAACTCGCTGCAGATGATCACTGTCACACTTCATATCTGGCTGAGTGAAGCCAAACGATTACCTAATTGTTCATTAATTGCGTGATAGTATATTCTCGCTGTTTCGATTTTTTTATTTTTTATTCTTTTATACTTTTCCCTCCCTCCCTCCCGCCATGGTTAAGTGCATGCCAAGGTGACTGTCATGCTTTTTGTAAATGCAATTACAACACAATTACAAGTTTGGCAAAGTGAAACATGTGTCCAGACATGTCACAGAGAAGCGTGGAATGGAAGAGACTCGGTCCTGGATAATATAATAACACGTCTCATGTGAGTACGGGGTCATAGATTTATTTCTTAAATTGATTTGATTAGTATTTGCTAAAGGTTGTGTTTCAGTTAGAGATTTAAAAAAAAATCCCCCCCTATAGATACAGTTGCAAAAAAAAAAAAAAAAAAATGTATCTGCTGTGATAAAAAAAATAAAAAATCACTCCTACTGTTGCCTGAAGAACTTTCTAATAATAATAGGTGCATCACGGTTATTGTTAGTAATCGCGCACACACACACAGATCATCGCAGACAGGCGGATCTTTGTGGCGTGGGCTGCCTGAGGCTGATGTACACTGCGTTATGATCATTAGGGTCTTGAGCTTTGATTGGGCGTTGAAGGCGCGCACAGCTACCTGCTAAGAGCTAAGTGCTGGAGATTTCATTCCTGTGATGAAAAAAAATGGCTTCTTGTTAAAGAAATTATTATCTACAATTTTGATGGTTGTAGGAAAAAAATTGCTATTGTATTGTTTAGATTTTTTTTTTTTTTTACCTAGTAGTGGATGTGTTTTGTTCAGTATGAGGAGAAAGTGCATGTATGTTTAATAGGCAAACACCAGCGCTGGTGTCAGGTTTATTTCCACAGATGTGTTTACTTGTTCCAGACTGTCAGATTCATCATGCTACACCTGTGTGTGTGTGTGTGTGTGTGTGTGTGTGTGTGTGTGTGTGTGTGTGTGTGTGTGTGTGTGTGTGTGTGTGTGTGTGTGTGTGTGTGTGTGTCTGTCTATGCATTTGTATGTGTGTAAATCATTTATCCTGGCATGGCCAGGAGTGATGGCTCTGGTGGCTTGCCCTTGTGTTAGAGAGGCTGCCTAAAGGATAACATGGTTTATTCACGTCAGCTTTGGCTACCATGCTATACACTGCTTTAACTATGGCACAGCGTGCACAGGCAGCACACACGCACACACATGCACGCACACACAAAGTAATTTTAAAACTCATACCAGAGGTTCTGGGCTTTCATCTTCCTTTCATCAGTATGAGAGTGTGATGGGAGAGACAAAGTGAGCAAAGTGAGCACTGCGTGTGTATGTGTGTGTGTGTGTGTGAGAGAGAGAGAGAGAGAGAGAGTGTGAGGATATAACAGGAAAAGATAGCAGTGACTCCTGACAATGTCAATTGTTTTCGTCCAATGGAGACAACAGTAGAGAAGACTCCAATTCCCTTAACAAGTGTTCCATCCTGTCCCTGAGAGCCTGGGGAAGAAAAACAAACACACACGCACACGACTTCTCGGAGACCGAGATTAGCCACCAGGTTCCCCGAGCTACATCTACAAGATAACCAAAAAGGGAAGAAGAAAAAAAAAAGATACTTTTGCTCCAGCCCTAAGATAAGGGTTCATATCATGTTTTCTTTATTACAGGTTGCATTTAATGTAAATAAATAAGATTTATATATTTTTTATTTAAAATATGGGATTTTGTCTAACATTAGGTTTCAGCTAGAGCTGGAAATCAAGAAGCGCTCAGCATGGAGAGCTGCAATAACTCTGACTTTTCACTCAGTCAGATATTCAGCACCAGTGGCCACTCGTTCCATTGTGATTAACTCTAATGGCGAGTGCTGGCTGTTATACTTTTCAGCATAATGTTTGCATTAGTATTCTTTTAACAACAGGATAGTACGGGTAAAGTCTCGAAATGAAGGAGCAGTCATGGCACCTCCTGTGCCATGGATATATTTTTATTAACAGGAAATAACTAGATCACCCACACGGCATTGTTCAAGGGACCAAAAAATTAACGCTAATAAAATGTCATCAAGTGGCTTAAGCAGGAAAAGCACTGCTTCCGATGAAGAAATGAGGTATCCTGCTAAGAATTAGCCTCAGAATTCGAATGAAAAAGGCATTAATGTGCAAAATTAGACATTGCACTTTTTAAAAACCTGTTTCAGTTCCATGGATTAAATAGTCCGTGAAAAAATGTGCAGCGTTTTTCAAACGCTGATGGAGGCTCTGGCCTTGTTAGAGCTTCATTTCTTGGCTTTGTGATATCAAATAGGATTGGAATGTACTGTAAAGTACTATGCAAAGATTTTAAAACACCCCTCATTTCTTGATATTTTGGCCCTGAGGAAGGTTGGATCTTTTTTTCTTTTATGTAGTCTTGAGGAATAGTTTTACAGGGTTCCTGAAGGACTTTTTTGGCACTCATTTGAACCAGTGAGAAACAGGTGCAGATGATTGACAGATGATCAGGACAGTGATTAATATTCTGTTGATGCTGAATGCTGAGTGGTTGGAAAAGACGAGAGGGAAATGAGGTAGCTGCTGGGTTGTTAGGTATACAACAAATTGTTTAATTGTACCTGTACGCACTTTACAGCCTGTCCAAAATTTTATTGAATTAAGTTTAATATGAAGAAATGGGGGGACCCAGGGAAAGGGATCTCTCAGCAGGACTAGGGGCAGTTAGGGATCCTCGATGAGCTGCAGGAAGTTGCCGGAAACAGGGGTGTCTGGGCAACCCTTCTTCTTCTGCTACCATCCTGACCATGATTTGGACTAAGTCGTATACTTAATGGATGGATGGATAAAGAAATGAGGCGTGGCTCAATACAACACTGTATTTGCATAGGTTTACTGTATAATGGATTATTCTGAATAAACCAGAATATGATATCTTTCACTTTCTTGCTAAGGCACCTCTTTAGTAGGTAAGTGGTTAGAAAGAAAATAATAGTTAATGACATTTTTTTACATGTGGTACCTTACCTTGCTTATAGGAAGCCTAGGGTATAAATATAGCACATCGTTTGATATTTAGTTGCTTAAACTTGAATCAAACACTTGGTAGACTTTTTGCTTAGTCGTCTTTAAATATTTTGTTTCAATATGAATTATTATCCCACTGGATAACCCAGTTGTTATTACATATTAATTTCTTCTTTTTTTATATAAGTGCAGCGACTCCTTGCCAACATAACATGATCCATGGTTCACAGGAGGAATGGTATTCATCACATTCAAAACCTTAGATTTTTGGGTCCACACTTAATGTTGATCTTTTTGTTTGTTTGTTTGTATCTGACCAGAGAACATTGCTTCAGAGGGCTGGTGATCATCCGCAAACTTCAGTCTGGGACTCATTTATCCAGTCTTAGACTTCGGTGTTCTTTCTTGCATGACCGCCTTTCAAGTCAGGGTGATGTAGGATTTAGTTAATGGTGGATGTATGTATGTAGTACCCGATGCCTTCAGGTTATTTGTCAGTTCCTTTATTGCTGTCTAGGGTTTCAGCTGAAGCATTAAGTATAAACTTTGGTTATCCCTGGTCACTCCATATTTGCATAAAGTTGTTTGTACAGATGCTTCCGGTTTATTTAGTCATTTGAAAATTGATTCTATGGAGGACTTGGACCTTTGAATATCCACAAGGATTATTTCGGTTTGTTTGTTTGTTGTTTGTCCTGAGGTCATGGAGGTGCTTGGGCGTCATTATGGTATCAGGGGCAAACTGGTACTGTATCGAAATGATAGATTTTTTTTTAAGCCATCCATTAACTTCCTCCTAATGACAAATGGCAAGTCAGAAGCTTTTGGAAGTCAGTGCATCAATTTGTAAAACATTTAAATGAAGTTATCTCTGATGAGAAGGAAAAAAGACACCGACTTGCCAGAAAAAAAGGTAAATCTATGTGTGGAACTGTAAAAAATAAAATAAATGAAGTAAATAAAATAAATAAATAAAATCAGATTGCTTATCTTTAATAGCTTTGGCCTTGGTTTATGTAAACCTCTGGCCTATTGTACTTATTGTACTTTGCAGTGTAAGTTTTTTTTTTCCTTTATCACAGAGAAAATACTTTCTGCAGCTATTTTCCTGCTGTCTTCCAACTTAAAAAAAACCTGGCATTAGCAGACATCAAAGGTCATATTCTTCTGCGTTCTGGCCATGAAGTTAGGCCTGTTGGGAAAATGTTTAGGATTAGGCTATGATGAAATAATACTCGTTGAGAGAGAAAAAAGGAAGCATTTTTGAAGACTTCATTTTTAATTTGGACCGGTTTAAGCAATTTCCCTCTGGCATTAATAAAGTTCTTTGAATCTTGAAATCTTATCATTGAAAAGAGACTATATTCAGTTTACTGTAAAATCTGAAATGTTTGTTTTTCTTTCTTTCTTTCTTCCTCTCTCTCTCTCTCTCTCTCTCTCTCGCTCTTCCTCCCTTCCGTCCCCTTAATTCCATCCCATTCCAATCCATTCCATAGTACATTTATAAGATAAGCTCTCATGGCCGCATTTGCTTTGACAGTCATGCTGTGTGAAGGTTATGCTGGGAGTTATATATTACATCTATTTATTTCTCCGCTGCTCTTTGATGCCAAATCAATCCTTCCATCCAGGACGGATTAATAATGAATGGTGTCTCTTGGCCATGTCACAACCGAGGCAAGGATTGTGTTCACAGATTTTTATTTATTTATTAAATCATACTTTGATGCATTCTTATATTTCCACAGGATTTGCTGGATATTTTTAGGTCGACTGACTCATTCTAGTGGTCTGAATCCTTTTGAACACGCGCGTGCCCTGCGTGACATTTCATAAAAGCACCACAGATGTTTCCTTGCGCTACAGTACAAAAGAAGCAGTGTAAAATATTGCGTTTAACTTATTATAAACCCGTTTAAAAATAGCGCCGGTTTTCTAATGGCGTGCATTGTGTTTGAAGAGCGCGCTTTCTTCATCATTCATGCGCATGCAAATTTAATCTCAATCTGTCACAGAACCGACCCTCCCTCCTTCAGAAAAGAAATTGTTAAACCTTCTTTGAACCAGCCACTGATGACACTGCATTAAAAATTAACTCCTCTTGCCCATGCCAGGATGAGAGCAGTAGCACATCCCATGATGAGAAACGCTGCAATATATTTTCATAATGCATGAACGTTACCATGTCATGGCAGAAAATGGGCTGAGGCTGTTTATTCGGGATGCTTAGTTTCCCTGCTCTGTGCCTTTTAGATGCTTCCCAACATGATGAAAGGGGAGACACTTCATTTGGATTAAATTGGCTTGCTGTCTGGTCTGCTCTGATAAGGCACTATAAGGCAGAATTATTTCATTATATATGTATTTATTGGGTTATGCTGATTTGCTGCATCTGTCCAAGTGTACAGCGCTGGAATGCTTTCAACACTTGCTCAGGTAATGCTGTAGGTTCACATCAGAACAGCTCTCAACGCAGACAATGACTTCATATTATTCTTATGATTATCATGTAAAGCAATGCACACACATTCAAAACCCACTTTGGGGAGATTCCAAAAAGAAGCGATCCCCAGTCAGAGCAACCATAAGGGCCACTGTGGGTCTTTTATTTCATCCTACAACAGAATAATGTCCACTTTAGCAGGTGATACTAGACCAGTCGTTCCCTGTGAGAGCCTATGATTTTAACATCAACAACATTAAAGGTAAATAAAAAGGAAAAAAAGAAAAGGAAAAACGATGGATTTTCAATGTCAGTTAGAGCTACGGCGTTGCCCTGGTTCTATAAAAGCTTCATGTCATGTATTGATGAGAACATTTTTTTATCTGATTTTTGAAGCAGAGAAGTATACGATTAGATAGCCGTTCTCATGAAAGTGTAGATAGATTTGCATTGGTAGCGTGGCGTACCTGCACTCTCACATCAATCATCGTGACGTTGACCAATCATGGGTGTCTGTCAGCTCACGCAAGCGGAAGTGGCGGATAGCGTTTTTCTCCACTCAGGCACTATATGAGCAGCTCATGGAAAAGATTTAGGTACCTAGTGTTACACGTCTCAGAGGAAGCACATGATAGGCTTCACCCTTCCCTGGTTGGAAACAGAGACACCCCTCCCCTCCCTCTCTATGTGGGGTGATGCTAACACCCCTCCCCTCTCGCTCTGTTATCAACCAGGGAGGGGTGAAGAACATGATAGTCTTCACTAGTGATGGGAAGTTTGGATCATTTTTGTGACTCTGAGTTCTTTGAACCTCGTTCATCAAAATGAACAAAAAATGTTTTTGTTATTTAGGTCATTTCGTCCTTTTGATCAGGAATAAAATAAAATGTTACATTTTCAATAAACACACTCCCAACATGAGTACATTATTGGCTATAGTTCCAATAATGAAAATATTACAATGCAGCTAAGAACATATTATGATAAAAAGAATGAGCAGCTCACCACCATACCTTCGGGTCTGAGTCGTTCGTTCTTTTGTCATGTGATTCTCATACACGCTATGCAGTGCATTACACAGCAAACAGAATTGAACGGTTCTTCTCATCACTCTTCCGGTCTTTCGAGTCGTTTGTTCTTTTGAATCTATCGGCCAGTAGAAAATGAACTAATCACTCTCTGAGACTACTCGTTCTTCTGAGTCATGTTAAAAATTGTTCATGACTGACCCATCACTAATCTTCACCCCTCCCTGATTGGTAACCGAGAGACAGGTGATAATTAACCATTAAAATCTAAAATTTAAGTGAAAACGGTGGCTGGGGGACGTAGTTTTGAGTCACACCATTAGAAACAGCATCGAGACAATATATATTTTTAACGAGGAAAAATAAATGAGTTTATATGAATTTGTGGACTTTTTATTATTTATTATTAGAATTTCTCATAGATATTCTAAACCAGTGGGAATGAAGATTTCAAAAAGTCCGGATCTGGGCCGTGGTCCGCCTGTTCTAAATTAAATCACCAAATGTACAGGGCGTGTTGCAGAGCTTCAACATCACCAATTATGTAGTGAATCGGGTAACTCACAGTTCTTCAATGTCCCCATACCTCGCCATTTTGTGATCACCAAAGTTGTAATAAGAGCCTATGTTAGTTGCCATCGATGTCCTGTTAGTTCAAACTTGTCTGGCAGTTCTCTTTAACAAGGTGTTTTTGACTACGTTTGTTAACTGGATTTTTTTTCTTTCTCCTTCTTCATACCGGTTAGAGCTTGTTGCAAAGTTTTGAAAATAAAGTCTAATATATTGGATTACATTACCTCCACTTAATAAACATGGTATGATTGAATAAGCACACAAGACAGCAATAATACATAATTCAGACCAAAGATCTTGGCAAAAATAAATAAATAAATAAATAAAAAATTACCCTATAGTGTATGTTCAGCAGTGTATAAAGTTTATAAAGGGTTTTGGGCAGTGAGCATAAATCTTTAGCTGCACACACACACACTCACACACACTGTGCTGTGCCTACAGTAATATTAGCCATGTTTTGTTGCACATTAAACAAAGCACAGAGAGCAGAACAGGCTTATCTATTATTTACATATTATCTGTGTCCACATGAAAAATGAGCATTGCGCTTTGATTCTTGTGAGTGCATTTCATCCTGTGTTTAGTCAAATTACAGATGCAACGGTTGTTCTCGCTTTGCATTTTTTATTAGGCAACTCTCATTGCCTTTGAGTGGTCCTTGTCCCGTTCCGCAACCTCGCGGCAGCCTTTGTTTAGTTATTACGAGCCGCAAATCCTTCCGCTGACAACGTCCTGCTACTTACATCTACCGAGGGACGCGTTCGTTACACTGGACGAGGAGACATGATGGATGCTCGGTTTACCCATGCATTTCTAAGCAGGAGAGGAAATGACTTGATGTCCAAACATCACAACAAGGGCAAGAGAATGTGTTTAATATTTCCAAAGAGCGTGAACTACACTGTACTAGGGAAAGAAAAAAAAAAGTACTGTTGGAAAACATCTGATCTTTCAGATGATCTCAGCTCCTCTCTTTTTTTATCCCTTGTGTGAGTGCTGCTGCAATCCCGTCTCCCAAGATAACAAACGCCCTTGACTATCGCTGCCTGCCAAGCACAGCCACAATGAGACACACTTCTTTCATCGCCGTCCCTGCGGAAACTAAAAGAGTTCAGTGCTCTACTTATCATTGAACCACCATGAAGTACGATGATTTATGGTTTGTCCTAGAGATAATGTACCTTAATGAGAATAAAGCGAGTGTTATAAAAATTTGGATGGCATCGCCAAATACTAGATCATGATCCTTAGCAAGATAAACACACACACACACACACACACATACACACACAGGCGAACACTATTGAAAGTGGTCCCTGCCTTCTATTGAATGGCTAATCAGGCAAGTAATCAATTAAATGCATGATTGCTTTTGATTTTAATAGCTCTATCATTTAGCAGGAGGATCTGCTTTGGGCTGTGCTGTTAACTGTTAGGAATAGCTGTAATTAGACACAGCCTATTCTCATTTAGCATGAGCCTGTAAGTAATTAGCATCTCATTCTCTGTGATATCACCTAGCTGCTGTATCTATAATATGCACTGAGTGCATTGTCTGCAATAAAATATAGCTGCGAGAGGATGTTGAATATTATTCCAATTTTTTTTTTTTCGAGGTCATCGCTTTGAACAAATATGGAGGAGCTCGAGCTTCGATCTCTGTGTACTCGGGTGTCTGTGTTGTTAAATAGTTCAGATAAACAGTCGTCTTTCATATCGCCTCGAATTGATCCTTGTCTCTATGCTCGAAAAAATGTACAAGCTAGATCTGATGGTGTGAGACCAACCGGGAAAGAACTTTTATTAAATGCTTAATTTGATCTTTATTGATATCACTGCATTTGCTGTGAAAATAGTAGCTCTGGAAGAAAAAAAAAAGTTAAGGGGATTATATAAGTGTAAGGCTGGATTCATGGCCTAATGAGCAAACTTGTTCAGTTTTAGGTAAACTTATGCTCAACTTAATATCAATGTTGGAATTTGTCTGGTGAATACTAAAAGGACTAGAGGCCTTCCCAGTGGTGCACATATTCAGTCCAGGATACACAGATGTACAGTACTTTCCTGCATAATGAAGAGATTCAGACATATTGAGCAAATAAATCATGTTGTTGTCGAGTCTCTGTTCCTTCTGCTCACTGAGTGATTTTCCTTCATATTGTAGTGGAACTGAAATGGACTCGACTGGGAATATATTGTATAGGAAGACACATACTGAATTAGCCCATTAGGTGAGGGCAGAAATGAAAATAGTATTAATATTTACTATTTAAAACCATAACATTTCTCTGTTTTCCTTTGTAGTTTGAAGATTTTTTCACCAATTCTTTCACGAATTACATCTCTTACATATCATTTGTCTCGAGTTCTTTTCATGGTTTTGTTATTGTTTTGGTGTCATTTTCTCCTCCGCTCATTTTTCATTGTTTTTCCTACTGGTTCAGTTTATTGTCTATGTCACTTGCGGCTTGTTATTATTTTAGGACCATGTGCATAACCACTCACTCATTCACTCATCTATACCGCTTTATCCTGTATGCAGGGTCACGGGGGGCTTGGAGCCTATCCCAGGAGACTTAGGACACAAGACAGGGTACACCCTGGATAGGGTGCCAATCCATTGCAGGGCACACACATACACACTCATTCACACACTACGGGCAATTTGAGAACGCCAGTTAGCCTAATCTGCCAATCTTTGGACTGTCGGAGGGAACCGGAGTACCCGGAGGGAACCCACCAAGCATGGGGAGCAGGGGCGTTGCTAAGGGGGGGGGGGGGGGGTTTAGGACGATTCTAAGGGCCCACGGCCTTTAGGGGCCCCCAGTGATCTGCTTTATTAGTAATAACACTACAAGCAGTAAACTAAAAGAAATTAGAAATGTATCTACAAAAGAGTTACAAATGAAAAAAAGATTACGGCTTATTTCTGCATTTCCAGTCAAATCACACCCCATCTGATGCACTGGATGGTTCAGCCCATCCTACCTAGTGAAGAGTGTCACTGCTGAGTACAGGTGTTGAACTGTAAAAGCAGATATGTCATCGAGTTCAACAAAGAAGCGTAAGTCCGGTCATCAGAAACGACAAACAAAATCTTCTGCCTTGAAGCTTCTTTTATTTTTGAATTAATTTTAAATGCTTGCATTATGTTTTTGCGCAATTATTTCTTTGGCGTGACACAGCGCGCTTCCGCATGCAAGCCGCCAGTAAACACAGACGAAGCGCTTACGTCACGCACAACGCGGAAGGAGACGCAGACAGTTAGCTGAGTAATTTGAGGAAGCGTTCTGTTGCGGGCTGCAAAATGGATGGGAGTGATGAAAACTTTTATCAATGAAAAATGTCTTCAGCAGCAGGAAACATTGCTTTAAAGCGGATTTTTGCATCCTAAATGTCATCCCAAAGCATTCCAATAAGAAGTCAGTAAAGGCTTATGTTATGCCTGAGCTGTAGATTTTGAAACTTTAGTTCTAAAAGTTAAGTTAGTGTTTTAATATAATTATTTATTTTAATGTGTGCCTTAGTTTTTTTGATACTTAAAGTCATTTGAAATACCTTTTTTTTTAGTTTTTGCATCTGAGAAAGGCTTTAAAATAAGAATGTATGGCACTGTAATGCATTTAATTAATCTCACTCAACTTTAAGATATTCCTTATATTGTGAATAATGACAGTGTTTATTTTTTGATAAAAAGAAAACCAATTAATCTTTCTCTTATATATACTGCTCAAAAAAATAAAGGGAACACTTAGTCCCAGTTTGACTTGAACGCCTCTCATATGTGTATGCAAGTTCAAGTCAAACCAGGACTAAGTGTTCCCTTTATTTTTTTGAGCAGTATATTTTATATTTCTATTTAATTAAGCAAAAATACATTTTATCTGATTACTCAATTAAATTTTTGGTAGAATACTCGATTACTAAAATATTCGATAGCTACAGCCCTAGTTACGTTTTTCACCATTGAAAATGAAATATGTAATTTTTGTCCAGATATAGATCTTGAATTTGTAGCAAATATGCCAGCATTATCTTATTGGCTCACTTTGCTAGCCGACTTTAAGTACTACTGTAAGATAGCAGATAACTATTTCACTAATAATGAGACAAAAGTACTGTAATAGGTCAGTACTATTATAGTATAGACAAAAACTTTGAATAGCGAGGTTGGCTTGTATGTTTTGTGCGGAATGGGTGTGGTAGGGGGGCCCAACCGCATATTTTTTCATAGGGCCCAAAATTGCTAGCGGCGCCCCTGACGGGGAGAACATGCAAACTCCATGCACACAAAGACGGGAATCGAACCCGGACCCTGGAGGTGCAAGGCGACAGTGCTAAGCACTACACCACCGTGCCACCTTGTGCATAAACGATACCAATCAAAAGGTTGGACACACCTTCTAATTCTAATTCAATGTTGTTTTTTTGTGATTTATTTTCTAGCATTTATTTTCTTTTTAGTGATTTATTTTCTAGCATTCTTTAGCAATACTGGGGATTTCAAAACTATAAAAGAACATATATGGAATTATATAATTAAGTAACAACAACCTTATTTTAAGGCATGTAGGTCAGCTGTTCTGTAATAGCTTTTGTCAAGTGCATTTGTAAAACCCATGAAGCACCGTGATGAAATTGGCTCTCATTAAGATCATCCCAGGACGGCGAGAGCAAACATTACCTCTGCTACAGAAGAGAAGTTAATTTAGAGTTACCAACCTCAAAAATCACCAATTAAAAGCACCTCAGATTAGAGCTGGTATGGAGACTTTACAGAGCATAAGCAGCAGAAACATCTCAATATAGACTGTTCAGTAATCAAGATCATTGCTTATTTTGAAAGCCTCCAGCATTACAATGCATAAAGACCGTGGAAATAGAAGGTGTGTCCAAACTTTTGACTGGCAGTTATGTTTTCAATCATGCTGTAATTCTATTTTTTTTTTCTTTCTTTTTTTAAAATAGTAACCTCATGAATTTGTTGTGATCTCATTAATTTGTTGTGATTATTTTTGTTATTATTAAAACCTTTACAGTATGTAATTCTATCTGGTTTGTGCATACATCATGCATTTGTGTTATCACAGACAGCCTTCTAAGCAGAGTTATGGTTTTCTTTCCATGTTTTACATAATGAATTTAATGTGGGCGACATGCTGGCATAGTGGTTAGCACTTTTGCCTCACACCTGCAGGGAAGGGGTTTTGAAACTCACCTCAAGTCAGTGTGTGTGTGTGTGTGTGTGTGTGTGTGTGTGTGTGTGGAGTTTGCATCTTTGCCCAGTGCTTGGTGGGTTTTTCTCCATGTGCTCCAGTTTCCTCACACATTCATGGTAGGCTGATTGCCATTTCCAAATTGCCCCTAGTGTACATATGATTAGGCATGTACTGTATGTGTGTTCGTGCCCTGTCCAGCCTGCAACCTGCCATGTGCTTTGTGTTATAAGCTATACAGTATATGGGATAAGCTCCATGCCCCCTGTGCAGAATAGTCAGTATAGCAAACCGATGGATGGATTAAATGGGTCTCTGTGGGATGTTTAGGATTTCCTTTATAACTAATCCCTCATTGATACTTTTCCAGAACTTTGACCTTGTCTTTGAGTTGGTTTTGATAGCTCTTTGACCTTCATTATGCAGTTACTGGAGTTTGAGTATGTACCTTAACAAAAGTATGATTTACTTTAAAAATAATTAATTGCTAAAGAGTATTATGTAGATTAAATGAAAGAATTGGGAACAGATGTTTTTACCGTGACACATGTGAAAAAGAAGACACCAGTGCTTATGCAATCCATTACATGTTTAGGAATTTTTACATTCATATTTATCTCTATCCTTTTTTCCTATGCAAAAGTATACCATTGTAATTCTCTCTCTCTCTCTCTGTCATGCAGTTGTTCTCAAGGTGACGTGGTGACGCACACAGCCTGGCTGAACAGGTCCAGTATACTGTACACCGGTGAGGATAAGTGGTCCGTGGATCCCCGAGTCAGCCTGGTCACCCTGAACCGTGACGAGTTCACCATTAAGATCGAGAACATAAACCTGAGTGATGAAGGACTCTACGTGTGCGCCATTCAGACCAAAAGCAAGCCCAGAACCACATCAGTCCACATCATTGTGCAAGGTGAGCTAGAGTCCCAGCAGCATGTGCACTCTACTTTACAATGTGTGGCTCTGGGGTTTCTGCTGTTATACAGTCTTAATACACTATTGGGTTTTGTTAGTAGCTTTCCTCAATATCTGGTGCAAACACCTTGAACTCCAGGTATAATATTACAGTTTTAATGAAGTGGATAATTATGCAATTAATGCTGATGGGCGCAAAACCTTGGAGATTTCTCTTTTTTTCTATTCAGTGGCTCTTATGTTAATGTGATTGATGGCGGTGTCATTGCAGTAGGCTGGTGCACTGAGTCGTGACAGCACAGCATGCAGGTACAGTGGATATTTAGGAATCTGAAACACAGCAACCCAAAGCGGTCCGCCATATGGTACTTGTATTCAGTCTGATCCTATCGGATTAACTGTTTATTGCCTTTATTTTGCGGTAAGTGTTACAGACAATGCAATTTCAAATTTTTGGAAATAAACCGCAATGGGGCCTGTTATTATAATAAAAAAAAGGAGAGCGAATATAGGTACAGTAAGTAGCGCATGCAGTGTGGTGTGAATGAGAGTATCACCCAGAACAGTTTTTTCTTCTTTCATATCACAGCAACTTGTCACTGATTTATTATTTTTTTTATTAATCCGCTTTGTAAATGAATATAGAAGTATGTCCAGAACAATTTTAAGTATTTCTGGTTCTCACTTTCATCATAGCTGCTTTAAACAGCCATTGAAGCCTCTTGAATTCAATAACATACACACACACACACACACACACACACACACACACACACACACACACACACACACACACACACACAAATGCAGCAGGTCATGTTACCAAGAAACTGCAAGCTACAGTACAGTACATATCCCTTTTTGCCTGAACATAAGCAACACAAAAGCACCTTCAACTTTTACAAAGCACTAACAATGTGTAAGTGTCTACTTATAGGAAGCCTCACCATAAACAAGAATGGTATATTTTTCTTTGTTAACTTTTTTTTTTTTTAATGGCTTCATTAAGCCCAGATTATGTAAAGCATCCAGCATTGATGTGCTGTTGCTATAGAAACTATGCATTACAATAAGTGCATTAATATAGTGTAATCCTTTGATTTAAATGATAGCTGGCAGGATCATTAGATACAATAATATCACAACTGCAATGTGTTATACTTTATCATTATACTTTTTTCTCCTACTCAGTGGTATATCATGCACCATGTCAGCGTTGTTGCCACTTCACAGTTAGACATACTGTACAGTGTCATACACATGGTGAACCTGGTTAACATTCTTGCTACCATCCAAGCTGACTACTGTACTTGGAGTTACAAGTAGAAACAATCCAAAGCACTGATTGCTTAAATAGGCATTATTATGATTATTTAATTAAGCAATATCACACGAGAGGAAGTGCTGTTGCATTGAATGTCAGCACAACTGTGATACGGTCTTCGCCACCTTCCACTTGAAGGCACCCCACACCCCTCACAGGTGCTCAAAAGGGTTCTGGAGACTGGTTCTCAGATCTGAAGACATACTTGGCCACTGACAAACACATGAACTGGGTCCTGATGAATAGGACATGTGACTTTGCGTGGTTAAAGATGTACAGCTGTTATCACTTTTGTTGCCAGCTTATTTTTCGACAATGATGGCTGTATCTTATTTTTAAAGAACATAAAATCTGTACAAGTTTCATTTCTATACAGTAGTAGTGTCCTATATACTAAACTATTTGCTGAAATTAGAGGTGTACTCACTCTTCTGAGTGAATGTATCAGTCTTGATTGTATATATGGGGACAGTCCTTTAAAGCTTGCATGCTTCTCTTTATGTCTTTAATTATTCCACTGTAGAATCGTCTCTGCTCTGGGGTTGAATAGAAAAATAGCTTGTGTTGTGTAGAATCCCACCAGGTAGTGCGCTTTTTCATAGCTTAATGATTATTAGAACACCTGTGGGGCTGAGTGATACATTTAGTTAACGTCCCAGTGCTGTTATAGTCTATATCAGCACTCATGGAATGCCTCTTGTCCAATCTAAATAATTGGTCGGAACTAATGGTTGTAAAATTTAAGATGAATACCAGACGGCACTGTGTACACTGGAACATTAGTATATACTATAATAGTATTGTTTACATGACCCAGTGCCGTAAATGCAACTATTTGTATTTTTGTTGAAAACTATTAAAGTATTGGCACCCTCGAGTAGGTTTTCATGCTAGCATTAAAGCATCTCCCCGCGTCTCATGCTCAACTATGCTAAACCCTGAGGGAGAAATGTGTCTGGTTTCACTTCAAAAAAAAATTATTTACATTTTAAGTGGTATTTTAATTATTATGTTTATCGCTGGTCACCACCTGACAAACTCCTCCTTCTTTCACAGACAGGATTTATTGCTAAGAACATTTATTTGCATATAAATCTTCGCTCCAACTGATGGGTTCTTGAAATATACCCTGTAACTGCGAACGATCCTGAGCAGGGCTGTGTACCGGATTGGCTGCGCTCTGAAGACTCGATTAGCTCTGTCTCTCTCGCACACATGAGCGGAACAGAGCCCTTTAGACTCCAGCAATTAGACCAGAACCAGATCAAAGACCAAAGAGCGGCTCATATGAGCAGATGTAAGCTCTTTGTAGGGAGTCTTCAAGCAAAAGTTCACTATTTGTCGCCTCCTGACCTTCTTAAATCCATTCTTGTCCTGAAATTGTATGTCTAAAACGGCTAAACCCCTTGGAAGGAGAAATATATTGGGCAGAGGTTTGGATTAAAACATTACAGTGACAGATGTCGGCTTGCTGGCACTCAGGTTCTCCACTTCACTTGGGGTAAAGTTTAATTACTGTACGGTAATTCGATCCAAACAATCATTTCCATTTAAGATAAAAATGATTGAAGTTATTTTGAGGAAGAGGACTGAAGAGGTTGCACTTTGCAATGACTGCTCCTATTGAACAATCCATCTAAACCGATCTGCCCTGTTACCTGGGCAACGTGGTGCCAGAATAGTGGCGTGATTGAGAGAGCTGAGGGACTTGTGAGTGTTGAGGTCAGCTGATGCACAATTCTTGAACACAAACACACAGCGCACATTATCAGAAAGACTACTCACACTGCTATGGAAGCGCTTTAGCTGTCGTTTGACAGATTGGGGCATAAGCAGCTGGTGAGAAAGCGTGTGCAAGAGAAATGAGAAAGAGAGAGAGAGAGCGTGAGAGAGACTTTTCATCGTTTGCAATGTCAACAACACATTTCAATAGAAATCCAATTTGCTCTCCATATGTAAAGAGCCCCAAATGTGTGCTTCTCATTTAGAGTGAGAAACGAGTTAGTAATGGTCCATATGAGGACAGATTATGCAAACACAGAGACGTCTTTGTGAATGACAGTTTACGCTGAAGACCGTGCCTTCCAAGCCGTCGCCAACGCTGCAACTTCAGAAAGTAATTTTATATTATTTATGTGGATTTTTTTTTCTTCATTTATGCATATGGCCCAAGGCAAATAAGTCCTGTAAGCGTTTATCCCACTTGCATGGCCAATGCAGACAGGCAGATGAAGCTAAGTTCATTAAGGTTTTAGACAGCATGAGAGTGAAGCTGTCATCTTCAGTATTTCTCTACCTCGTCCTCTCCCTCTTCATTGCCCCAGGGTGATTATTGTGTGCGCTGCCTGGGTCGTTACTGCTCCTGGGCTTAGACTGCGCTTTAGAGTATTTGTTTTCAACAGCATCCTCATCTCAAAGCTGTTAAATATGCTTTCCGTAGCATCACATCACCAGTGCATTGCTAAAGACAAAGCTTACATAACATAGATTTATTTATCATAAACGGCTTTTTAAGGATACTGTAATACTTCGTTTTGTCTGCGCATCATGTACTTGTATGTAAGTGCTGATGTTACTAAGGTGTATTAATGTCTCGAAACAAAACTTTGAAACATTGCTGCACAGTGCAACTGTGGATACGTAATATTAATAAGAAATACATCATTCAATGTATGCCAGCGTACGCAATGCCAGCGTCGAGGTGAAAATAAACCCTGGATGGGAGGGCAGTCCATCACAGAGCATCATGCCTGCACAGTTCCTTTTCTGGTCAGTTCGGCTCATTATCCTGGTATTATCAGTATTCTTCATCTCACAGTCAGTCCCAGCATGGACATTGCGCTCGTACTGTAAGTATAAGAAGCATGCCGTTCGAGACACAGCTTCTCAATGCTGATGCATTCACAAGCGTGAACGTCTGTAAATTTATATCACGGAGAAGTATTATTCTCTAGAAGATCCTGAGCATACAAATGAGTATGTTTCTTATGAGGATGCATTACTCGTCTGGCTCGTCCAGGCGTGTTTTTAAGCCTCGTCTTTCATAGCAGAATATACGTAAACAAAGGCTGACAACATTTTCAGGTGACAAACCGGTGTGATTTCAAGCGATATCTTGAGTTGCTTTCTGAGCTGAGAGTTATTTATCCTAGCATGGAGCTCCGTCTCTGCCTCTTTTCCTGTCTCACTGGACTGTGAAGGCTTTTCTGACTGTGACAGATCTGAGCTGAGTAGGTGGCATAAATGGCAAATGATGTATTATAGAAGGTGTATACGAATTACAGTTGAAAATCCTCACATTGTTGTCTGCCTTGGTGTGTAAACGTGGGAGTAAACAGAGCTAAGATCATATCTGTAAAAGCATGTCATGTTTCATGCCAAAACTAATCCGCAGTAGTCCAAATAGGCGAGAGATTGAAGTGAAGGAACACCCCACAGGTCACGCAGCAGCCATATTCTGCACTCGGCACTCGATGATGCAGAACAAGGTCAAAGCTGAACATAGCCAGCGTGTCCTAATCTTCATGCAAGTTAAAATATATATATATATATTTTTTTTTTCTGCTGTGGTTATCGTCTGCATGTGTAAGTGAGAATCTAGGATCGCCTCAAGCCTTGTGACTTCTATGGCATCCTCAGCCAGACTGGTTATACATCTACACTTCGCAGTAATTTCAAACTGCCAATTTTAAGGCCTCATGTATGTGTGGAAACTTCATTAACTTTCATCATGACCTCGTGAGGAGTCGAGCCATTGTGCTTAATTGCGCAGACTGTGGGTTGATCAGGACCATGCGACAAAAAAAAATGTGATTTGGATTAAAATTATTCAGAATCTGAGGTTAATGAGAGCCGGTATAATCACTGCCTACTGAGCTCGCCTGCTGCTCCATGTGCTCTGTGGTTAGTTGCTGCATACTGTACATGCGCACTGCTCCAAGACTCTAATGTTACCTAGATTGTAATGAAATATATTGTAACCATAGCAACAACTTTAGCATTGCAGACTGCACTACTTAAATCTCTTTGGTGCAGATGGAGCTACACTTGTGATACACACTGACGTAAAGATTTTTATAATCAGATAATTAAGGTAAGCTCATTTTGGTTTTCTGTAAGGTCATTAAAACAATCATTGACATTTTTTTTTTGTTAATTTGAGTGGCTGAACTTTTTCTTAGCCATGTGGGTGGTAGATCAGTTCCTAGTCATGAATAGGAGAATAATTTTTCAACAGGTATTAATATATATATATATATATATATATATATATATATAATTATATATATAATATATATATATATATATTTTTATTTATTATTATTTTTTTTTTTAAAGAATTCAAATCTATGTATGTATGCAAGTTTTCGTTCCTATCTGATTTTTTTTCTTTACATATTTGTTACACTTAAATGATTGAGAAATTTTAATGTCACACAAAGATAACCTGCGTAAATACAAAATGCAACTTATAAATTTTGATTTATTAAAGGAAAAGCTGTCCAAACAGTAATTGCCCCTAAATCAAATAGCTGGTTGGTGGCAACAACTACAATCAAATGTTTCGATAACTGGCAATGAGTGGAGGAATTTTGGCCCGATCGTCTTTGCAGAATTGTTTTCATTCAGTCGCATTGAAGGATTTTCGAGCATGATCGGTTTGTTTACGGTCATGCCACAGCATCGCAATCGGATTAAAGTCAGGACTTTGACTGGGCTGCTCCCGTTCCAAAACTGTTTTTTTTTTAGCCATGCAGTGTATTTGGTTCATTCTTCATTAGGATTTTCTGTTAGAGTGCTGAAATCATAGTTTCAATTATCATAATTCATTCAGGTCCTGAAGGTGCAAATCAGCCCCAGACCATCTCACCACCATACCATGTTTGACTGTTGCTGCTGAATGTTGCTGCTGAAGGTTTCCTTCCACAGTCCGAAGACATGCAGATTAGGCCAAATGGCGTTCCCAAATTGCCCATAGTGTGTGAATGTGTATGTGCATGTGCCCCCGTGACCCTGAATACAGAATAAATGGTATAGATGATGAGTGAGTGAGTTTTATGCCAGACTGTCTCATCAGTCAACAGAATATTAGCCCATATAACATAAAAATGTGTTTAATGATCTCAATCATTTAAGTTAAACAAATATGCACAAATCAGGAAACACTGTATCCTTTTGTTCTAGCTCAAGAATCTAAATATAGTCTGTGTGTATACAGTAAAATAGTGGAGTGTCTGAAATATACAGTTAATATTTACATATCTAGTCTTAAGCCATAAAGTAGGCCGTGTAGCTTGGTGTTTATAGTTCAGGGCCTCTTGCACAGTTTGTTCCCATGGACAACTTTGAAGAAAAAAAATGCATAGACCATTTCAATTTATTTCCTTATAAGACTGGGCTTATTATTCAAATGTGAACAAGAATGTTCTTGTCATTTATGGGAACATTTAATTCTTCAACTTTTTACCAACAGAACAGTTTCATCTTGAGCTCAATTAAGCTTAATATATGTTTGCTCATTAATACATGGAAAAATCCAAGATGGCGGCGCGGCAGTAGCACGCAGCGGCCACTCCGGAGCCAAAATGGTGCTACATTGTTTATGTCGTGTCGTAGCGTTTTTATTTTGCAAAGTTTATGGACACCGGCACAAACGGTGCTCATACATACCACCGCCAGAAACTTTTGCAACTCAATAAACCGGCATATTTCATTCAAGATGAGCTGCGGGAGAAGCTACGCGACCTCGGCTTGCTTCGGGAACCAGGCCTCCAGTCCTCGGCGTTGCCTGATGCCCGTGGCCGGAGGAGGGGACATCGCAAGCGGTGCGCGAGGAAGCGGAAGCGCGGCAAGCGGGCGGGAGTCTGTGCTAGGCTAAAAACAAATCCTAGCCGGCCGGCTTTTCCGTCCATCATCTTATCTAACGTCTGCTCCCTGGAAAATAAACTGGACTACATCCGACTGCAACAGGCTACACAGCGTGAGGTTAGGGACTGCTGTGTGTTTGTTTTCACGGAGACATGGCTCAGCGACAGAGTTCCAGACACCGGCATTCAGCTAGACGGACTAGCCTCGTTTCGCGCCGACAGAAACGCAGCTCTGTGCGGTAAGACTCGCGGCGGCGGTTTGTGTGTCTACATCAACACGAAATGGTGTAAGAACTCTGTGCTAGTTTCTAGTTTTTGCTCATCGCTGGTGGAGATTGTGACTGTTAGATGTAGACCTTTTTATTTACCACGGGAATTCACCACTGTTTTCATTATCGGAGTGTACATTCCACCTAGCGCTAATGCTAAGGAAGCGCTATGGGAACTGTATGCTAAGATCAGTAATCTGCAGAACACACACCCGGATGGACTGTTTATTGTTGCTGGAGATTTCAACCATGCAAATCTCAAGTCAGTGCTTCCTAAATTCCATCAGTATGTGGACTTTGCAACGAGAGGGGAAAACACGCTGGATCTTGTTTACACAAACATCCCCGGCGCATATCGGGCAGAGCCCCGCCCCCACCTCGGCTACTCAGACCACATCTCTGTCATGCTAATTCCAGCATATAGACCACTCGTCAGGCGTTCAAAACCGGTTCTGAAGCAGGTGAAAACCTGGCCAGCAGGAGCCATCTCTGCTCTTCAGGACTGTTTCGAGAACACTGACTGGAACATGTTTAGGGAGGCTGCAACTTACGGCGACTACACCGACTTGGAGGAGTACACGTCATCAGTGACCAGCTACATCAACAAGTGCACCGATGACGTCACTGTCTCCAAGAACATCATCTCACGACCCAACCAGAAACCGTGGATTACTGCGGAGGTGCGTGCACTACTGAAAACCAGAGACTCTGCCTTCAAAGCGGGGGACAAGGCGGCCCTAAGAACAGCAAGGGCCAAACTGTCCCGGGCCATCAGAGAGGCGAAGCGCGCACACGCCCAGAGAATCCACAATCACTTCAGGGACAGCGGTGACACACGGCGCATGTGGCAGGGTATACAAGCCATCACTCACTACAGGACTTCATCACCTGCCTGTGACAGTGACGGCTCCCTTCCAGATGCGCTGAATAACTTCTACGCACGGTTCGACATGCAGAACGACGTGACGCCGAGGAAGACTATCCCTCCGCCGAATGACCAGGTGCTGTGTCTCACCACGGCTGATGTGAGGAAAACTCTACGCAGAGTCAACCCACGTAAAGCTGCTGGACCAGACAACATCACAGGCAGAGTGCTCAGAGAATGCGCAGAACAGCTGGCAGGTGTTCTCACCGACATATTCAACATCTCTCTGAGCAGCGCCGTCGTTCCCACATGTTTTAAGTCTACCACCATCGTCCCCGTGCCGAAGAAGTCTTCTGTGTCCTGTCTCAATGACTACCGCCCTGTTGCACTAACACCCATCATCATGAAGTGCTTCGAAAGGCTTGTCATGAGACACATCAAAGCCCTGCTGCCCCCCTCAATGGACCCCCTGCAGTTCGCATATCGTCCAAACCGTTCAACGGACGATGCCATCTCCACCACACTCCACCTGGCACTGTCACATCTTGAAAAGAAAGACACTTACGCCAGAATGCTGTACATAGACTTCAGTTCAGCATTCAATACAATCATCCCCCAACACCTGATCGGGAAGCTGAGCTTGTTGGGCCTGAACACCTCCATCTGCAACTGGATTCTGGACTTTCTGACCGAAAGACCTCAAGCAGTGCGGATCGGGAGCTACACCTCCAGCACCACCACACTGAGTACTGGGGCCCCCCAGGGCTGCGTGCTCAGCCCCCTGCTGTTCACACTGCTGACTCATGATTGTGTAGCGACACACAGCTCCAATCATATCATCAAGTTCGCTGATGACACGACCGTGGTGGGTCTCATCAGCAAGAACGACGAGTCGGCGTACAGAGAGGAAGTGCTGAGGCTAACGGACTGGTGTAAAGACAACAACCTGGCTCTGAACGTCGAAAAGACAAAAGAGATGGTTGTTGACTTTAGGAGGACTCGGAGCGAACACTCTCCGCTCAGCATCGACGGCTCTTCTGTGGAGATCGTCAAGAGCACAAAATTCCTGGGCGTCCACCTGGAGGAGAACCTCTCCTGGTCCCTCAACACCAGCTCTCTGCATAAGAAAGCCCAACAACGTCTTTTCTTCCTGAGAAGGCTGAGAAAGGTCCAGCTTCCATCACCGATCCTCACCACCTTCTATAGAGGAACCATCGAGAGCATCCTGAGCAGCTGCATCACTGTCTGGTTTGGGAATTGTACCGTGTCAGACCGCAAGACCCTACAGCGGATAGTGAGGACAGCTGAGAAGATCATTGGGGTCTCTCTCCCTTCTATCGAAGACCTTTACACCACACGCTGCATCCGCAAAGCCACCAGCATTGTGGCTGACCGGACACACCCCTCACACACACTCTTCACCCTCCTGCCATCTGGAAAAAGGTACCGAAGCATTCGGGCACTCACATCCAGACTGAGAAACAGTTTTTATCCGCAAGCCATCCGTCTCCTAAACACAAAAGGACTGGACTGATACCTGACACACACACACACACACACATACACACACACACATACACACACACAAATCACTCAGACGAACTAAATCTGGAACATCTGGACTGAACTGATAAACACACATGCACAATCACACTGATGCACACCCATCCCAATCTGCTCATACCTACATACCTGTGCTGCTCCTTGCAATTTTTTGCACAATATTTAAATTGCTATTTATTGCTATTTGCACACAATACTTCTGTCAAAATTGTAAACTGTTTACTGCTGCTCTTCCCACTACCTCAATTCATCCTTCATCAAAAAGTACTGTTATGTCTTACATTGTGTCTGTCATGTACCACTTTGTTTGCACATTTGCACGTGCACTTTTGTCTATTTTTGTATTTTTGTATAGATATTGATAGTTCTTGTTTTAGAGTAACTTAAAAATGTAAAATTTATGTTGTACATTTATGTTGTTACATGTATGTAGCACCCTGGTCCTGGGGGAACGTTGTTTCGTTTCACTGTGTACTAACTGTATATGGTTGGAATGACAATAAAAGCCTACTTGACTTGACTTGACTTGACTTGACATATACAAACTTTGTTATGGGTAGATTGTCATTTTTTGTATGGGAATAAAGGAAACTCCCTCTGGTTATGCTTCTCTTAGAAAGCCATTGTTCTGCTTGGTAGATCAAGACTTGGAGGCAGTACCCAGGTTTTAGGTTAATTTCATATCTGACCTTTTCACTTTTGTTGCCATAATAAAGCTTGCATGTTTATTTATGTCCAGTAAAAGCTTCAATTTATAAAAACTCTTGATTAAAAAACTCTCTTGAGGAAATTTATAGCATGTTTGTAACTGCGGCAGATAAAAAAAAAAATGCCATCAAAAAGTCATATTTTCACCTAGTAAAGCATGTAGGGTTTAAAGCCATGTTCAGCATAAAAGAGCTCCTTAGCACACTGCTTTAGTACAGTCTAAAAAAAGTAATGGTCTTGGAATGACTTTATACTAGCAATAACTCTGCTTGCTTTGTTTTTAAATATCACTGCCTAAAAGCCTCAGATCAGTTATTCTGAACTCGCCCCTTAGAGGCTGTTAAGGATGGCAGCTATTTTTGTCTTTAACTTTTGAATATATGTCTCCTACAGGGCAGGATTACAGTCCACACTATGGCAAGGAGAGTTTTTTTTTTTATCCTCCCTCACTGTGGATTATGGGATATCTGCCATAAAACCTTCAGCCCCCTACCCCTTGTTCAACTGCTACAGGATGTTTTCTATAACGTCTTTTTTTTTCTATTTCTTTTCTCTATTTTTTTTTTTTTATTCTGAGAAGAAGATAGTGTGAGCGAGACAAAACGATGATGAAGTAAATACCCGTGTGCTGATTAATCCATGTGTATGATAATTAACTCGTGAAAGAGGTCATCATTTGTGTGGAAAATCATCTGGATGATTTCCTGGATGAAAACAAAGTTGCTGCAGCTGCAGCAAATATTATAGACTCGTGCTTAAGGATGGTTTAATTGGGTTATGGATCACACCAACACACAATCTGGATACGGGTCAAGACCCTGAAGTGACTTTTGTAGTAGTGTAAACGGGCGCCTCATGCGAAGTCAGTTCTGTATCATTTCCTGCTTTTAAGTGACACTAATTATTAAAAAGTGTAATTACCAAGCAAGCTATTTGAACTAATGAATTATTGATTAATGTATAATCTTGAAAAGCCGTTCATCAATCATGCCAGCAGTGAACCCATTCTACTGTTGAGTGCCCAGGTGATGAATTCAAGAACAGTTGTATTTTCGCAGACTCATTCTTTAGGTTATCCCGCAGTGATTGGATAGGGGTATTAAACACCCTGTTTAATTTAGAGGTTGTCTCTTTAAGGGGAAAATGGCTGTCATACAGCTGACATTTAGGTAGGAGCCGTGCCAAGCTGAAAGGACAGAGAAAGTAGGATAAATATTCCAAACAGTAATTGATGCCTGTGCCAGCCTCTGGTGTTGTGCTGTTATTTGGTATAGTGAAAGACCTACACCAATCAGCCATAACATTAACACATTAACATTGATTATCAATTATATACTAGTAAACTGCAGACAGAATCATGGACACCCAAGCCCCATCTATCCCCATGGGGACTGAAGGCCTGTCTCTTACAGAAAAGCGGCTAAAACAAAAAGTCTCTTACAGAAATACAGCACAACCTGCAAAAAAAAGGGCAATGCTGGCTAAGTTAGAAAGGTACCAGAACACCCAATGTATCACAGCCCGCCACACACGGGGCCCAGTAGGCAAAGAGCTGCCAAACTCCCAGATCCCAATCCTGTCAAGCACCCATGGGACGAGCTGGACAATCCAGTCCTATCCATGGAGGCCCCACCTCATAGCCCACAGCACCAAAAGGATCCACTGCCATTGTCCTGGTCCCTGACCACAGAGAGAATCTTGTGGGGGCTGTCTAGGGGCACAAGGGGAACCGATGCAATACTGGCAATACTGGGCATTCTGCTTTGCATTGTAACTTTATGGCTGATCAGTGAATAAAGTGGAGCATATTAGCCAGCTATTACATGCGAGTCCAGTTTTAAGCTTGTGTCTTTATTCCAGCCATAGACCCTCAGTTGTAAAAGTCAAACAGTCAAACTGCAGCCATGCAGTGGTTTGTACTTATTTAGTTCAATGATACAAAAAAACATGTACAAATTGCAATGTTTTTTTACTTTTGATAACATTTATCTGATTTATGCGCAATTGTAACAATAAACTATAATGATACAATTGATATACTGAGGCATACGAATTCTATGAACACTTTCAGAGCAAAATGAGATTTTTGCAGTTTTGAGAAAAAAGAAATGTTTAATGAAGTCACATTGCAAACTGATAAAGAATATTTCATGCATGTTTGTGTCACAAAAACTATAACTTAACCTCCCACTGTTTTATCCGAAGGGATAAATTAGCCTGCAGTTGTTTTTGTGTTAATTTAAGTACGTAATTTAGTATCAATAATATGTTGGCTGAGTTTTAATTAAAAAATAGCAAACTCATTCTTTGATTGTGTTTTTTTTTTTGTTTGTGATGAATCACTGGCAGCAAATTAGATCAAGGAAGAAAGTGTTGAGTTTTGTTGCACACAAATCCTTTTTAATTACAAAGATTATTGAAGATCATTAGGAATATTATAAGCTGTAAAAAGGTTTAGTTTACAGCATTGTCAGCTTCCTTCTTTACCAGTTTCACTTCAGTAGGTGATGACAGTGCGCTATGAGGGCTGCACTTATGATACACATATTATACACTGTATAATGTGCATTCCTGCATCGTCTGGCTGTTTGTGGTGCCCTAAGGTATTAAACATGGTTCAAAAATCCCACTAGAGAGCAGGAAAAGGTGAAAACAAAAACAGATGTAGGAAACACAACAGATTCCCATGCACAGCGTGTGTATCTCATGTCTCTTGTACACAAATCTCCTGTTTGTGCGCCGTTACTGTATAGTGTTGCCTCATTATCTCTGTTTTATTTTTATTTGGAAAATATTACCATAAGTGCATCATGGTTCCCAAATGCCACGAAATCATTGCTAGTTATAGCGTGTATCAATTTGGAATTTCGAATAGACGCTTGCACTACATCCTAACATTTGTAAACAGTGCTTAAACTGCAGTATCCCACAATTGTTTTGTTACATTCACAAATTTCCTATTTTATAGAAGGTATCACAGATATTAAACAGAGCATACCAGTACTCCATTAACGCTGTGCTCCCTGAAATGGCAGTAAACCTTTCTTTCTTTCTTTCTTTTCAAAAATCCATAGAAAGCATTTAGTTGAATCAGCCGCTGTTTTGCTCAGCAGGTAGTCTCGCTTTGCTGATCCCTTGACAGAAATGAGCAACACGATTGGATTTTCCGTATGCATCAACTTTTGCTATGTAATGTGGCCGTTCCATGTTGTGGTTTTCCTAAAAGGTAGAGCTTCTAAAAGAAGGATATGCATGGGATAGGGGATTTCCAACTAAACATTTTATTAAAGATGAGCTTTTGTCACCTTTTTTACTGTGTATTTAGTTACATCCCTATACTACACAATATCAATAGTACTCTCTCTCTCACTCACACCATTGCTAAAGAGAGAGAGAGAGGGAGAGAGAGAGGGAGAGAGAGAGATGTACAGTACCTGTCAAAAGTTTGCACATACCATCTAAATTTAATAGTCTTTCCTTTGATTATTATTTATTTCTACATTGTAAAACAATCCTAAAATATGCAAAAATCTCCTTTGAATGGTTAACAGTTGTACTTGCTCAATGATTCTGAATGCCGTAGCCACATAGTACACATGCATACTCAATGGCGTCTAGCACCCCACTGACTGCGTACTGTTTCACGCCTTGTGGAGTTACATGCCATGATGAAGCTCAGATGGAAGGAACTACTTGAGTGACAGCTGTATTCAGCGATGTGACACCTGTCACAGTTAGAGAATGTGAAGCACACACTTGTTTTTGGAACGGTTTCACTCATTCCTTGCTGTCAACTGTTTGGAACCACACCGAGTCCAGGGGATAGTAACACCTCAAATTTGAGACTAATGGCCTCCTGAGGAGAGCCTTAAGGGGTCCTTGTCACCTATCTGGAAAAAGGTGCAGCTCTATGGAACAAAGTTATTCATTACAGTCTCTGTTTGGTCATTGTGATTCATAGAACTCCTAATTATCTTTTGTTTGTAATAGCAGCATATCTACTTGGAGCAGTAAGAACTTGACTAATTCCTGGTGTGCTACAGCTCTGCTTAGTTATTCTCCTGCTCTTCCACACCCATTTCAGCAGATGGAAAGTGTGATAAATAGCTGACGAATGGAGTCAGACTTGATAAAGCAGGAAGCAGACTAAGCTGTAAATTGCTCCAGGTCTGTAGTCTGGCACCTTGTGTTTCTACAGCCAGCAACTAAAGGCCATTTTTAGCATTCATAGTAAATTTTCCTCTTAATAACTGAACTGTTTTTTTTTTTTGATATCATAAAATAAAATTTTGTACCGTAGCTCAATAGAGAACTATATAACTGTGAACGCCATCACTTCAACTCCATCCCTCTACTTTGCTTACTTTCCTATTTCCATTCTCTCCAGTTATTTTTTTCCCCCTCATTTACCAAAGCCTAGGTGGCGGTGCTCACTGGAGAGACCTGTTTGAGAGATTGAGCTCACAGGTGTAGATTTTGAAGTCTGCTGCTTTTCACAGCTCAAACAGAAATCAATCACTTTGCTGAAGAGAGCTCAGAGCTCCTCAGTCTTACTTTAAAGGTATATATAGCTGCAAAGGGGCTGTATGGGGATGTATATGTGAGAAATCCGTGTGTGTCTGTGTGTGTGTGAGACAACAAAAATGTACAAAGAAATGAAGAAAGAGGTGATGTTGGGGGACAGCGGAGAGATGGGGGGGATATGGTGGATGGGTGGGGGGTGAGACTGTTGAGCTTAGGAGGCGAGGGACTGTAAGGTATGAGTGGGTGGGGGCAGATGCGATTTTATGTGCTTTTACGTATGTGCAGTAGTGTAGAAACTAACTGCTAGAAATGAAGTTATGGCAATAGTTGATTGCGTTTACGAATAAAAATAAAACAATAATTCATATCTCCAGTAATATTAGAATGGAATAAGCTTCCATGGACACCTGCATATTAAGTAATATTGTTGGAAATGAGAGTGTCTTTATGATGTGCCCATGCATACTATATGTACCATAATACAAATTAATTGCTTTGACCTTTATTATCACTGCTTGTTATAAGGCTTGTGGGAAAAGTTGCACTTGATAACAGTAGGCCGTGACCATAGCATGTCTGTGGGCTTTGCTGCATGTCCGACGTAATCAATTAACCTAACACACATGGACATTTTAGTTTTCTTTTCAAGCTAATGCCCCCAAACATTTTCGCTGTTGTACCACCACAGAAAAAGTTCGCATTTTATATGACAATTACGATTCATTTTTATTTGTAATTTGTAAATATACTGGTACAGCTCAGCCGTTTGGAAGAAGCCTATACTGTCACTTGTTAAAAAAGTAATTAATTAATTAATCAATTTGGTTTTACACACTATATTTAAGCACACTATGATGTTGCAGTTAAGTAAGACTTATAATACTGGCTTTGTTTATACTACATGCTCATATAAAACTATTCCTTTCTGTATAGGGCTTTAGGAAAAATTGCCACTACTGCATAGAAGTAGAAAAAAATTCATTCAAATTCAAAAGTCTACCGATCTTGAAAAGGGATCTCACGCGCTTCTGCGGCAGCTCACGGAAAGCTGTGAAAATGCCGTTCATTGCCTGTAGGGGGCAGTCGTGTTTCAATCTGACGTATTGTGTGTCTACTGAAGCTAAAAATGTGTTCTCTCTCGTAGGTGCCCATTGATAGGAAGCGACAGAGCTCATAAACGTGTCAAGCTCAAACTTTGCTGTGAAATGCCGTGAAATGCCTATACGACTGTTCATGATGTAAAAAAATGAAGGTAGGGTAGAGCGGAACGACAGAAAGATAGAAAGTTAGAAGGTTTTTACAGCAATACAAGTAGTAGTAAAAAGGTAAAGTAGTAAGAAGTAGTAAAAAAAAAAGTAGTAAAAGTTAAAGTAGTTAAACAATACTTTGCAAAGTAGTTACTGTATATCCCTCAGTACTTTCTTGTGCCACAGACACAAGTGAGTTAATTTCATGTTTTAAATGTGGAGCTATATTTACACTACTTAAAAGCACTATTTCTTTAGTGAATTCAGAGCAATTTAGTTCAAAAGCACTTAAAAGTTAATGCAGTTTTCTGAAGATCTTTCAGACTTTGCTTATAATGACACCAGAGACCTAAACTGATTACAGTAAGTCAGCTTTGATAACATTATGATAAAACTTAATATACCTGTTGGCATCTTTCAAAAAGCGCTTCGTATCAGATTAGCTTACTTTCAAACGCAGAAAATAATTCTTCTTGTACTTTTTCAACAATGGCATGTTTCCAGCAAAGATTGTCAATCAGTCCGTTCTACTGCAGAGTTCGAGTTGTTGCTCTGGTTTCCAAGGCTGTGCTGTGCACACTGGTTTCAGAGTCGTAGCTTCCTTGCCTACAGATATCCCTGCAGATGTCCCTACAGAAGTCTCTAATGATTCAGGTTAAAGGAAATTCATCATACAAATAACTACTCGAGCAAGAGTAAAAAATAGTATCTAGTGGAAATATATGCTGTGCAAAAGATTTTATTCTAGCACCTGAAAATATCTTGATTACTGGCAAATATTTTGTTATGACTTTATTGGATGCAAAATATATTGTTATTCTATTATTGTTCCAAGATGATTTATTCATAAAAAACTTATTTTTTTCTTATACTGTTGGCAGGTAATTTGTTTTTCTTTCTAGAAATGAAAGATCATAAATAGAAATGTTATCTGGCAAAAGAACAATAGTATTTAAAGCTTGGTATTAGGAAATAAACTAATCAAAATAATCTTGAATTTAATTGTTAATAAACTCATAACATAGATTAACATAACCATGCAGTATTTAGAATTGACTCACTAAGGTGTAATTGTATGCACTATATATACTGTATATACACTCACTGGCCACTATAGGAATATGGAATAATAGGAACAGTCGTAAACCTGCTCATTAATACAAATATTCAATCAGCCAATAATGCGACAGCAACACTATTCATAAAACAATTCAAACACAGTACTGTACCTTTTATATGTTGTAGTTAATTTTCACATCAAATCGTTAAATAATGTGATCTCTGACTTGGTGAGGCCAAAAGGCATGATTTAAGGATTTAAGAAACTGATCTGGATCTGGAAATTGTTACATTTTAAAAAGGTTTTGAATAAATAAATAATTTTAAGCCATTTGTTACATAGTCTCAAATGATCAAAACCTGAGTGATAAGTAGTTTTAGAGCCAGTTGTGGCCTGTTTCTTAGTTATTTTATTGAAAATTAATGAGATAAAAGGAGATCCCAAGTGTTTATTTTGTGTTTGGTAGTTGTACATGAAAGTTCTCAGTAAGTGATCTGAAAACCTTTTTTTAATACTGAAAAATCTCTTTAAAAAGAATGATTAATAGAAAAGTTTAGGGAATTAAAAGTATGGGGAATGAAAGGAACTCATAATCCAAAGCATACCGCGTCATTTGTCGAGCATGACAGTGGCAGTGTTGTGGCTTGAGCGTAAGGGTGCCAATGAAGTAGTTGACATTTAGTTATTCCCGTTCAATAGATTTTGTATCAATATGTTGTTAAATATAATTTTCCCCAATTCATCTCTTTGGTCACAGTTAAAATAATGAAGATTATTGTTATTTATTTACTCATTATTGTTGTTAGTAGTAGTGAAAACATTGCTTTATTGTTCTTTTTTTTTTTTTTTAATATTCAAGGAAATCTCTGACAGCAGTGAGAAATAATTTAATTTCAGAAGGACCTCCCATTGGTTTATGCTTAGTTTAAAGAGATCAAATCATTCATCAGAAGTGAAAGCTTTGCACTGTTCTGTTAAATTTCCAATTTAGCATGGTTTAGCCTATTTGGAGGTAAACTCACACACACACACACGCACACACACACACACACACACACACACACACACACACACACACACACACACACACACACACACACACCACAACACACACACACACACACACACACACACACACACACACACACACACACACACACACACACACACACACACACACACACACACACACACACACAGAAACATCTCTCTGTTGACTCTGTGACAGACCATGCAATAAAAGAGAGAGGCGCTCACAGTAAGCACTTTATTGGCTTTGGTTGTTTTGGGTTGCGATCCGTGTCTGAAAAAGACCTTACAATGATACATCAAGATTTATTTGTCACAGAACTAATAAAGGCTGAGGTCAGAACTCATACTATTCTCCAAGAGCTGCCATACATATGGGCAAAAGTAAAGTTCACTAATCATCAGCTGTCATGTTGGAGCATTTGTGACTGTTACCTTATTGCGGATAGACACAGTCATTTTTCAGCTGCATTGTATCTTGTTTTTCTACAGCAGTTTGGCAGAAAAAAATATATTTTTAATCCCTTGTTGTAGAAAGTCAGTGTAATTTACAAGGTGATTTTGTGTTTCATAATCCCAAAGGCGTTTTGTACGCCATATGCTAGAGGAGATATGACTTAGTGGTCACTGCATCAGACGAGATCTTAATAGTGCAGTGCTTTAGGGTAAGTGGCCGTTGAAGAATATTTCAGAAAGTCTTAAATTGTAGAGTCAAAACTGCAGTTTTGCATAACCATACGAAGAATAGCACTTTGCAGGGGCTTGTGGCCATACTGTAGATTGCAGGATATGTCCATAAACCAAATTAGCTTGAAAGGAGAATGCACTTGTCTGATGCTATAGGCTACTAGCTAGTGAATTGGAAGCCAACATTTATTTAAATGTATTATAATAATATTTTATTTTCTACAAAAGATTTTGATGCTTGCGTTAAGCATTTAAGGTAACTTAATCTGACAACCCCAATCAACTGTTCACGTTACCGTTCCTTCCAGAAGCATGGAACAGTGTGGTTTGTGGCGTAGTGTTAGCTTCTATGCTATATTGTTGAATTTCCCATGTTTGCTGACTATGTACAATAAAGCTAGTATTATGGATGACAGTTATAACAAATTAATATTGGGTTATATTTAACAAATAGCAATCATTTTGACATTAATGTGAGGAAGAAACCTCGAGGAGAACCAGACTCAAAATGGAATCCAGCCTAATTTGGTTGGACCAGATAGTAGAACCATAAATGAATTTCTTCTATTACGATGTGTCAAAATTGCAATTGTATAACAGAAATTTTTATAACAGTTTGTCCCAACCAAGTAATCTAATTGGATGACAGGCATGGTGATGATATAGCATAACAGCACTGGGACATTTAACTGTATGCATTACAGGTGTTAACAAATAATTGTTATTTACACTAATTGTTAGTTGCCAGCATGGGTGAAAAATAGGGCAGTGTGGTCTGCAGTACTCAAGTTCAAAACCAGTCAAAGAAGCACTTTAAGCATGTAAAAACATCTGCTAGCATTATGTTATCTTAAGCAACATGTTGGCTTCTAATTAATACTAATTGCCTCTGAACCACTTGAACCAAAATGAGCTACAAAGCTGACTTTTTCTAAGACAAGGCTGAAACTTATATTCGTCTCTTACTCCTAACCATGTGTACTAGTTGATGCCTGTATGTGGAACAAGAGATTGTACACCCTAGTACACTAGCTTTTCGTTTCAATGCTATTTGAGATTTAACCCTGGACCCCCAGAAGTTATTCTAAATTGGAATAAGTGGAAAATAAAGTAAATCTCCTAGAGTTCTGAGGACTGTCCAACATCTCCATCGTTTATTCTCCTTGCCTTTTGGCTACACAAAACCAGTAAGAGTTTACAATTTCTTTCAGCCCTGTTAATTAGATTAAATGTTGGTTCCCATGGTGATAGAGAAATGCCAGTCAAAGTTACTAACTAATTACTAAGAAAGCTTACTTCTAGCTGCACACAGTCATAGCATCAATATCTCTGTCTAGTCAGAATTAAGGAGAAGGAAGATTAATAAACATAGAATGTCCTCTACACATTCCACAACTTTATTAAGCTGGTGACTCTTATGTGTCTTTGCTGAAACATACAGCAGTG
>QNUK01000034.1:0-20000 GCA_013621035.1 Clarias magur
TCCGTCTCTCTCTCTCTATCCGTCTCTCTATCCGTCTCTCTCTCTCTATCCGTCTCTCTCTATCCATCTCTCTCTCTCCGTCTCTCTCTCTCTATCCATCTCTCTCTCTCTCTATCCGTCTCTCTCTCCGTCTCTCTCTCTCCATCTCTCTCTATCCGTCTCTCTCTATCCGTCTCTCTCTATCCGTCTCTCTCTCTCTATCCGTCTCTCTATCCGTCTCTCTCTCTCTATCCGTCTCTCTCTCTCTATCCGTCTCTCTATCCATCTCTCTCTCTCCGTCTCTCTCTCTCTATCCGTCTCTCTATCCATCTCTCTCTCTCTATCCGTCTCTCTCTATCCGTCTCTCTCTCCGTCTCTCTCTCTCCATCTCTCTCTCTCCGTCTCTCTCTCTCTATCCGTCTCTCTCTATCCGTCTCTCTCTCTCTATCCGTCTCTCTATCCGTCTCTCTCTCTCTCCGTCTCTCTCTCTCCGTCTCTCTCTATCCGTCTCTCTCTCCGTCTCTCTCTCTCCGTCTCTCTCATCCGTCTCTCTCTCTCTCCGTCTCTCTCTCTCCGTCTCTCTCTATCCGTCTCTCTCTCCGTCTCTCTCTCTCCATCTCTCTCTCTCCGTCTCTCTAGCCGTCTCTCTCTCTCTATCCGTCTCTCTCTATCCGTCTCTCTCTCTCTATCCGTCTCTCTATCCGTCTCTCTCTCTCTATCCGTCTCTCTCTATCCGTCTCTCTCTCTCTCCGTCTCTCTCTCTCCGTCTCTCTCTATCCGTCTCTCTCTCCGTCTCTCTCTCTCCGTCTCTCTCTCCGTCTCTCTCATCCGTCTCTCTCTCTCATCCGTCTCTCTCTATCCGTCTCTCTCTCTCCGTCTCTCTCTCTCTATCCGTCTCTCTCTCTCCGTCTCTCTCTCCGTCTCTCTCTCTCCGTCTCTCTCTCTCCGTCTCTCTCTCCGTCTCTCTCTCTCCGTCTCTCTCTATCCGTCTCTCTCTCTCTATCCGTCTCTCTCTCCCCGTCTCTCTCTATCCGTCTCTCTCTCTCCGTCTCTCTCTATCCGTCTCTCTCTCTCTATCCATCTCTCTCTCTCTATCCATCTCTCTCTATCCGTCTCTCTCTCTCTATCCGTCTCTCTCTATCCGTCTCTCTCTCCGTATCTCTCTATCCGTCTCTCTCTCTCCATCTCTCTCTATCCGTCTCTCTCTATCCGTCTCTCTCTCCGTCTCTCTCTATCCGTCTCTCTCTCCGTCTCTCTCTCTCTCCGTCTCTCTCTCTCCGTCTCTCTCTATCCGTCTCTCTCTCTCTATCCGTCTCTCTCTCTCTCTCTATTTTTTCTCTGTGCGTATGCGTGAGTGTGTGAGTTTGTGATTGAGGTGAAAACTCTTTTTTCGCTACTTTTTGTGTGACTGTGTTGAGTGAATTGAGTGGATAGTGAGTGTTGCTTTGCGCGTGTGCGTGCGTACACGCGTACTTTGTGTGTGTGTGTGTGTGCGTGTGTGTTTGGCGGTATGGCGTTTACAAACTTAACCCGTAAGCACGAGTTTAAAGTGCTAGCTACTGTGGCGTGCTAATTGGCGGGAAGAGCACTGTGTCGGCCGCCCGCGTGAACAAGGCTGTGGTGTTCTTTGTTGATGAGATACACAAAGCTGAGACAGTAATAGCTAGCAAGGTCGTTCTTAAAGATACTCTGGTAAACGTTCTCCCCCTCGGTACCCCCGCAAAAAAAGTGATCATTTCTAATGTTCCGCCGTACATCGGCAATGATGATGTGAATAAACAGCTATCCAGATCTGGAAAACTAACGTCACTAGAGACGAAGATCTGAACATCATGTTTAAAGTAAATGTACATGGGAAGGCATTTGCCATTTTTGCAACTTCGAGAAACTTAAAATGTTTTGGCTGTGGTCAGGAAGGACATTTAACCTGGAACTGCCCTGAAAAAGAAGCTACAGCCAACCAGGAGACCTGGAGGTTGTCATGTCTCCCCTAGATGAATCAGACGCAGATGCAGATTCCATTTCAAACAAATGTTTATTTCTTTCTTTTATACAACAAAAGTCTTTAGACTCGCTCTTGCAGTCCGAAAAAACCTTCCCAGACTGGGTCTGCAGGTGGGTAAACAAAAACCCTAACACACGTAACGAAAACGGAGAACTCAGATGCTTGAAACGTCTGTGAGAACGGGTGAGGATTCCTCTTCCTCAAACTATCCCACACCTGCAGACAGCGTTCAGTCCTGGGAGAGAAAGGAGAAAAGTAGACACAAACATTAGTGCAATACGGACAACAGGGTGACGTCTCGAGACGTGCACAACAGTGAACAGGCGAAGCCCTACGGGTTCGACTGGAATAAATAGTCAGACACACAAGGGAGTCACAGGTGCTCGTGTTTCGGTGCTTAAGCGCTGGCAGTACAAACATCGACACACTAGGGGGAGACAAAG
Source organism: Clarias magur (assembly GCA_013621035.1). Lineage (NCBI taxonomy): Eukaryota > Metazoa > Chordata > Actinopteri > Siluriformes > Clariidae > Clarias > Clarias magur. Next base: position 2,428 of record QNUK01000034.1, read on the forward strand.
CATCAACTCAGTAATCCGGGGAACTTGATCTTATTCCCCTGAGCTGTGGAGGTACAGATGTTACAGAGACAGAAATAAACAAATGGACAATTATGTAAATTAATGATGAGCAAGACAGTGGAGAATATAGTGTACAAACAAGCAGACAGGAAGAGACTCGACAACAAGAAGGTAAGACTGAGGGCCAAGAAGGAGGAAAGAACGCCGAGCAGATGGAGACAGAGGAAGAAAACCTCCACGTTACCATGAGTGAGAACACACAACTGACGAACAGTCAAAGTAATGATGATGTTTAGGTTCTGAAAACACCAGCATGACCGTAGACGATGTTTGGTTTACTCTGTTTAGGTCAAAAAAAAAATCTCAAGCAGGGAACAGCAGAACTCAGACCAGGAAGAAAGGACTAGTTGAAGTAGAAACAGAAAAAACAAGCCACAAACAGTCAGGAAGCAAAAGTCAAATCCATTTTTTCACTTTAACACTACTGGACTATTTTTTTGCGCTTTTTGGGAGAACGCGCGTATCATCTGACCAACAACAAGCGAATCCATCACCAAATAATCACAACTCCGGCACAAAGGTACGTTATCATGTCTACCATTCAGCTCGCTCAGTGTGTGGAGTGCAGGATGTTTAGACATTCTTCCTCCGTCATTAGTGATCATTTTATTTGTGATAGGTGTGTGTTAGTTAGCACCCTGACGGAGAAGATAGTAGCATTAGAGGAGCGCATCCAGACTTTAGAGAGGGTTAGAGAGCGCGAGAGCAGCGGTAATCCTGTAGTGGAAAGTCTGGGTGCCACAGGTGGAGATAATCATCCCCCGACTCCGGCAGTAGAGCCTCACAGCGGGGCGAGTGGGTGACGACTCGGCGGCATACTCGTTCAGCCAAAGCTCAGCTCAGCTCAGTCAATCCCGCTAATCATCATTTACAGACCCCCTGGGCCGTACTCGGAGTTTCTCTGCGAATTTGCAGATTTCCTTTCAAACCTTGCTGTTTCTGTAGATAAAGCGTTAATTGCTGGAGACTTTAATATTCATTTTGAGAATCCAGAAGACCCTCTGAGAACAGCATTCTTGTCCATACTGGACTCAGTAGGAGTAAATCAGTGTGTAGTAGGACCCACTCATAAAGCAGCTCACACTTTGGATTTAATATTATCCTTCGGATTAAGTATAGGAAATATACCCACAATTCCACAGTCTGAAGTTATCTCAGATCACTACCTTGTCTCGATTAAAGCGTGTTATAGTAATAATGTACGCACAGCACCGCGCTTCCACCTTAAACGTACATTTACATCAAATACCGCACAGAGCTTTATCAATAATCTTCCAGAATTATCTACTTTGATTGGATCGCCATCTGACTTCACAGAACTCGAACAGGCGAATGAATATCTAGAGTCAGCACTTCGTTATAACTTAGCTAATGTAACTCTAGTTAAAAGATAAATGATTAGAGATAAGAAACTCGCTCCTTGGTATAATGACCACACACGTGCTTTAAAACAAACCGCGCGAAAATTCGAACGTAAATGGCGCCAAACTAAATTGATAGTATTCCAAATAGCTTGGAAGGAGAGCATCCTGAACTATAAAAAAGCTCTCAGTGATGCTAGATCAATGTATCTCTACAGTCTTATAGAAAATAACAAACACAACCCGAGATTTTTATTTAATACCGTAGCTAAATTAACTAAAAACAAGACCACTGCAGAAATCTCCACAACATCATCATGCAGTAGTGAGGATTTCATGAACTTTTTCAATAATAAAATCATAAATATTAGGCAAAAAATTCAGGCTTTGAAACCAGACAATTTAAATAATTCAGATGATCTAACCACATCACATCAGAACTTAGAACACTTTACTCCCCTTGAAGCGAGGGAACTAATTTCACTCATCTCTTCTTCAAAATCGTCAACCTGTATATTAGATCCTATACCGACACATTTTCTCAAGCAGATAGTACCAGCAATAACAGAACCCCTGTTGAAAGTAATTAACTGTTCACTCAGTAGTGGGTACGTCCCCAAATCCTTTAAATTAGCCGTTATTAAACCGCTAATCAAGAAACCTGACCTTGACCCCTGTCTGCTTTCTAATTACAGGCCGATATCAAACCTTCCGTTTATCTCCAAGATTTTGGAAAAGGTCGTATCACAGCAGCGATGTTCACATCTACACAGAAATAGCATAAATGAAGTGTATCAGTCAGGATTTAGGCCTCATCACAGCACAGAGACAGCACTTGTTAAAATAGTAAATACAGACGTTCTGGTCATAGGACCACAAGTAGCTAGAAGTAAGCTTTCTGATCAGACTGTAACTTTAGACGCCTTTCTGTTCCATCGAGTGCAACAGTAAAAGACCTCGGTGTGATTATAGATTCCAGCCTTTCGTTTGAAGCTCATGTAGATAATATCACCAGGATAGCTTTCTTTCACCTTAGAAATATTGCCAAGATAAGAAACATATTGTCACTAAATGATGCAGAAAAACTAGTTGATGCTTTTATCACCTCTAGGTTGGACTATTGTAACGCCTTACTGTCTGCTTGTTCAACTAGGTGTATAAACAAGCTTCAGTTAGTACAGAATGCAGCAGCGAGAGTCCTCACTAGAACCAGAAGATACGAGCACATCACCCCTATCTTATCTACACTGCATTGGCTCCCTGTCAAATTTCACATCCATTTTAAGATACTACTTTTGACATTTAAAGCACTAAATGGTCTCGCGCCGCAGTATCTGAGTGAACTGTTAGTGTCTTACGATCCGCCACGCCTACTTCGATCAAAGGATGCAGGCTGCCTGTCAGTACCACGTATTATTAAAACTACAGCAGGGGGCAGAGCTTTTTCTTACAAAGCCCCAAAGTTATGGAATAGTCTTCCTGTTAATGTTCGGGACTCAGACACAGTCTCAGTGTTTAAGTCTAGGCTAAAAACTTATTTATTTAGCGCAGCATTTTTGTAAATAGATGAGCCTTAGGTAAAGGAGCAGATCTGGGGACTCATGGACGTAGAGTATTCTGGTGAACTGCTATGTTTAGATGCTGTCCTCCCCACTCTCATTGTTCACTCAGGTTTGTTGACGGTGAGGTGATTGGTTGCTTTACATCTCAGTTCCCCCTCATGTTTGTGTTTCCTTCTGGCTCTCCCTTTTAGTGATGATGTCATAGTTAGTCCTGCCGGAGTCCCTGCTTGCACTTTGCACTAATATACATTCACCTTATACATGTTGACTGTGACCAGACCTAACTGCCATCTCTCCTTATTTTCTGTTCTCTCCTTTTCTGCTCTCTCCTCTCTCTCTCTCTCCCTCTCTCCTTTCCCTCTCTCTGTCTCTCTGTCGAGCTATACATGTTCGCTCCTGAGTTGCCAGTGATCCAGACCCCTCTGCCCTCTGGAGCCGTCTAACCCGTCCTGGAGTCCTGGTTCTGGTTGGAGATCTCGTCGCATGGATGCCCCGTGTGGTCTGCCTGGATGCGCTTGGTGGCTGGGGATGGTTTCCATGAAGACTGTCCTATCATCGATTGATGCTCTGGGGACCTGTGACTTCAGTTGTTCGATAGCTCAGGACTGGAATCTCCTACAGTCTACCTGAGCCTCCGGGAACAAACTGGACTCCTTTTAATTTTAACACGTCTCCTGTTACACTGAACTTCCAGTACACAGTATGAGTGCAGATCAATCCCTGCTCTCCGTTATCACCCAGATGAGGATGGGTTCCCTTGTGAGTCTGGTTCCTCTCAAGGTTTCTTCCTGTTACCATCTCAGGGAGTTTTTCCCTCAGCACCGTCGCCCTCGACTCGTTTATCAGGGACCATCTGATCATTTTCATACACATTTCATACAAACTTACTTCTTTTAATTGTGTAAAGCTGCTTTGCTACGATGTCAGTGCTCCCATTCATAAATTTTGTACTAAATGAGCACAGTGAAATGGTTACATCTGTGATACAACAGTTTGTTTTAACTAGTATGTGAATGGACGTGTGTCTACAATAGGGTTGAAAAAGGTTTTGTAGTCAGAAAATGTTTAATGCTCTAGCACCTCTGATCAGTGCTTCAATGAACTATTTCTCCCAAATACTGTATGAATATACAATATTTTAACCATAACTAGGTCTACATTCTTCCCAAATATCACCTGTATATTTACTACACTTACTTTCAATCTCATTTCAAGAGGCTATATATATATATATATATAAACAAGTGCAGGCAGTGTGGGGTTATATATTACAAAGTAGCACATTACAAATAAATATATACAATTAATTATAGTAATGGAGTAATGTATTACTATTCCTAAATTCAGTATTTACATTGCAGTTAATAATCAAGGAACTTGCTTTCCATAGCTTCAGTTATCTGCATAATGATCTCTGCTGACCGCTGGGTGAACTGATTTCTACCACAATGGGCTGTAGGATGCAGCACTTCAGTCAGGCTGACTTACTTGCTTTAGATGATGAGAATAAAGATCCTCTCAAATGCGACGCTCAGGTGACGAAATATTAAAAGTCAGGTGGAGATCCTGAGCCATTTCACTACAGTAAGTTTATATCCACGGAAATCAGCCGTAAGAGGAACCAAAGAGGAACGGTCTGTCTGACAAACAATTAGACAAACTCCTCCTCATGAGATGTCACCTCTGCGTATCAAATCATCTAGACTAATTTAGTATAAATACATGTTCTGGTGACTAAGCAAAGCGATCGTGCAGTTTGGCTGTAAAATACAGTTATTTTGCAATTTGGTTTTAAGTTGGACAGCATCTAGATGAGAATTCAGCTTCTCTTCCATCTACTGCTGGTGATTCTTATGAGTAACAACCCAGAACTGCTCACTGGACACGTCTTTAATATGTTTAAGTAATATCAGCTCACATTTACATAAAGTATAGCGTATTACAAAAGAGCAAATCTACATAAAACACATCAAATCTTTGATGAACTGACGATTGATAGCCTGAACAAGTGACCAATCATCATCTTCATCTCCACCGTGAGACCCGGTGATGTGCTGGAGGACAAGCTGTACTGAAAGCACAAACAAACATCGAGTTGTCCTGAGGCGTTACAGTATATTCACACAAGTTCACACAACTTCAACATAACTACACCGCGCTTTATAATAATATATAGAGTGGTGGACAAAAGTGAAAGTCGCTGCTTTCATATCAACCTCAAACATTTAAATAATGACTTGTACAGAAAAACTTATTTTATGCTACTAAAGTGCCAAACAACTATCAGTATTTAGTTTGAAGTGATTTTCTTCTAATCCTGAAGGTTTTGTACAGAGGTGGACACCCTGCCTTCAGAAAGTCCTGCCACTTATCTGCTCCATCAATTCACTAAAGCAGCTGATTGTAATTAACACAAATCTGAACTGACTGGTGACGTCACCTGTTCTGTACAGAGAGAACAATACATGGCACGTGCTGCCTTAGTACTATTGGCCACCACTGTGTATCTCTCTCTCTCGTGCGCGCGCGCGCGCGCCTGTGTCTCGTGCTCACTAGCCCCACTTTAACTAAACTTTGACTAAATTTCTTTATCACAGTAAAATGACTAGAACATCTGATAATATACATATAATGAGTGTAACACGCTGCAGGTGCACTTACCGAGCCGCTGCCCTCCGCCATGTCGCGAGACTCACCGGGAGCCGGGTCCCTGGGTCACGTGACTGACGAACAGATTCCGTTCTGGCTCGATTGCTTTTCCTGTAGTGAATTTGTACTTGAATTTCCAAGCATGAAATTTTTATCTGAATTTCACAGTTGAAATGGATTGTTGAAAATTTCATGTGACATTCAGAGCACTTAAATTCAAACATGTTGCTTTTTAAAGTCAAATGTTTCAGTTTATAATAAATTCAGTAGTATTTAAATTTCTAAATTAACAATTCAACAGTGATTAAATTTCAAAATGCATTTTTCAAAGGCTGATATAATTCAAGTAATTATGATGCTAATTTGCTTCCATATCTAACAGTGTGTTAAAAACATTTACAGGTCGTCCCCGACTTACACACATTCAAGTTACGAATTTATGCAAATATAAACAGACTGCGGTTCTATTACTGGTTCAATCACAGAAGTATCTCACATGTATTGTACATAAAAAAATAGACACTGCAGTGCATCAGATACAATATTTACAATTATATACAATATTTTCAGTAAGTGAATGTATACAACATCTAAAGTTCGGTATATTGTGTGTGTGTGTGTGTGTGTGTGTGCTGGAGAAATGAGTCGGCCTCAGCGGTTTCAGTGAATGTCTGTCCTGTAAATCTGTCCTGATGGAGAATAATCCTAATTTCAGAAAATGCTCAACAAGACAGAGTTCACAGTCCAGTACAGTATTAAACAGCTCTGAGACACAGTGGTGTCGGGATTCCCCTCACGGTTTAAAGGCACAGAGACGACACTGTAACATTTCACTGTCAGACTAATGTCCTTGGGCGCAGTTACAGTTTTTGGCCACATGATGGCAGTGTGTGGAAAGGGGACAGAGATTAAGTCGAGTTTATTGTTTTGCTTTATATTGTATATTAAGGCATATAAGACTCAGTCTGTCAGACTTATGAACGCCCTCCTGGAACAGAACTCACTTGTAACTCGGGGAATCCTGTTAATGAAGGGTGTTACAGTTAAAGCAGAAGAAGAATCACTACACAACCACTTAAAAACATATCAAACCTTTATTAATAGATTAAACATTTATTCTGATATTTATAATTGATATTTAGAATAATAATAATAATAATAATAATAACAATACTGTTTGTTTTTCTTTTGTTTTGTTTTTTAGAAAAAAAGCCTTTTAGAAACCTTGGAAAAGAGCAGATGTGACGATCTGGGAATTCTGCAGAGGAACAAAACAAAATTGAGTACAACACAACACAACTGAACAACAACACGTAGAGGTCGTCTCTTGCGCCGTCGCTCATCAGAAAGCCGACGCGCCGGGAAGGTAGAGCCGAGAGCTGCGGGTGCTGGAGACGGACAGCGGCGGTGAGACGGGAGCCACGGAGTACGCTGGGTACGGTACCGCTCGGCACGCAAACGACAACAAACCTGCCCTCTGCGCCACCGCGGGCGGGGAGAAACTGCCCGGGGAACCTGTGCTGTACAACGAGAGATCTGACACACACACACACACACACACACACGGGACTGTGTAGATATAATTACTATTGGAATGTAGTAGAGACATTTCCACACGTGTTTCCTGCTGGTCTGCTGCTGGACGTCTGAGATCTCATACAGACAAGATTAGATGAGATTAGATCAGACTAGGTATAACGAGATCAGACGTTCATTCTGTTCAGAATGATCTAACTCTGTAGTGCAGCAATAACACTGAGACTGATGAGCATTTTTATGGATTTAAAATTTTAAATATCAATTAAATTACTAAATTATAAGCGCAGCACTGAGATCTTTATAGTCTTAACAGATCCAATAAGATATAAAAATGAACGTTTCCTGACAAACCCAGCCTTCTGAACTCTCGTGTCTGATCTCGTGTGTTCAGCGAAGTTATTCAGCAGAATCCCTAATACACATCTGACGTCATGGTGTTCATTGTTTATGATGTGTGAGGTGTGAGAGGGCGTGACCCGACTGACCGAGGTTCCAGAGCGCGTTGTGGGCGGCGAGCTCCTTGGCGTCCTCGAGGATGGTGCACAGTTTGTTGGGCATGAAGCTGCTGTGCGTGCTGCTGATTACCACCTTGTACACCAGCAGGGTCTTCCCCTCATGGACGGCGGGGGCGGGGCAGGGGCCCACGGCGGTGGTGTACAGGTAGTACTCCGGGAGGGACCAGCCGTTCTTCTGGCAGTAATACTCCAGCAGGGACACGGCGGAGCTCAGTTGACTCGGCTTCAGGATCTGCAGACTGATCGGGACCAGACTGGACCCGGGCAGGAACGGGTGCATGCACCGGTCCCGCTCCACGGAGAATCCGGTACCGAGATGAGGAGACAGGCTGAAGGCCTGCGGGGGGAACCCCTCGCTCATCGCTCCGGAGCCCAGGCTGATCCCCGAGTCGTCGTGGTTCTGTATCAGGTGCTGGTTGGACTCGCCGTACAGCGCCGGTGGCGTCCCGTTTTGTGCGATTCGGGTTCTGAATCGTCGACCAGTTTCTTTCTGGACCGGCTTCGCCAGCGTGACCTCGATGCGAGAGCCGTCGATGAGTTTGCCGTTCATGGCCTTTTGCGCGGCGAGCGCGTCCTCGCGGCAGTAGAAGTGAATGAAGGCGTAGTCCGTCAGTTTCTTCACGCGCTCCACGGAACCGGGCTTCAGGCGGCCGAACTCCACGTGAAGCGTCTCCTCGCTCGTGTGCAGCATGAGATTACGCACGTAGAGCACACGCACACGCTGCATCGTCTCCTCGTCCACGTCTCTCTCAGGCTCCGCCCAGTCCACCTGAATAGTCTGACCCCACAGCTGGAACGTCCCTGTAACGCACCACACACAACACCATCAAATCATAACTCGCATTTAATCATAAACAACACTCTGATCATCAACAGTGTGTCTAGAAGAGTTTCATCACTGAGCAGCCCATCAGCAGATTCAATTAAACATCTACAGGGTGTAAAAATCTACAGGCTGTAATTTACACCAGAACAGTCATCAGTAAAGGAAATCATTAAATGTGGTTTTTGACTTCCAGTGTAATGCTGAAGGTGATAAATATCCGATGAGCACCTGGGATGAGTTTTCTGCGGGCCATGGCGGCAGCTTTGTGAGACTGGTACTCCACAAACGCAAAACCTCGGTTCTTAGTTTTGTCCGTGGCACTGGGGTACACGATAACATCCACCACTCCGTCTGTCACCTGCACACCATCACAACCAACACACTCAGGACTAACGTAATGGCACCCGGTACCCGATGAACTGAGACCCTGACCTTCATCATCTCCTCCTGGATCTCCTCCTTCTGCTTGTCTTTAGGGATGGAGCCGATGAAGAGGCGACAGTTGTCCAGACTCACACACACTCCGATGAACTTCCCCGGTCGTACCTCGAGGTTGTTGAGGAGGGTGATGGAGTGCTGCGCCGCTTCTCGGGTGGTGTACATGACGAAGGCGTAGCCGCGGTTCTCGCCGCTGAACTCCATCATCAGCCGGAACTCGTAGATGCGTCCCGCGCGCTCGAACAGCGGCACCAGCTCGTCCTCGTACATATCTCTGGGGATTTTCCCCACAAACACCTCACAGCCTCGGGGAGGAGGAGGACCCGTCCAACCTGGGACACAAACACAAGAAACACTAACGTCTCCAAACACCTCACATCACGTCTACAATACCATCGCCTAATTCTGTTACTCGTGATTACAGAAATAAACACGCAGACATAAAATATAAATATGGTCTTTAAAGGGCAAAGAATATAAACTGCCTGTGTGTGTGTGTGTGAGAGAGAGAGTGTGTGAGTGCACTAAAAAACAATCAATAATAACATGACAATCACATTAGCACATATCTGATTTATATTTGATTTATTTCCACATATGAAAGAGGCCTGAAACCGATCTCGAAATATCGGAATGCATGCGTTTTTTTTCCTGTTTACACGGACATAGAAAATATCCGATATGTGTCACATATGAGCAAAAAATCGGAATTGGGTCACATTTAACTGACAGTGTAAACTAACTCTTACATTCCCTCTGGAATCCTACACCTAATCCTACACCTAATCCTAAATCACACAACAGCACCCAAGCACCCATCCATCTCTTTCTCTCTCTACACCTGTCTGTCTCTCTATCTATCTATTCATTTAAGATGATGTGCATATAGACTGTCAGTGATGACTCCTAGAAGAAACTACATTTAGGCTGGGACTCCACTTCTCAGAGTGCACCTCACTCAGGCAGGTGACGTCTACACTCACCTGAGCAGAGTTTGTTGATGACTTTAGTTATAAATAGCCATGTCTTGAGTTCAGTCTTGCGTTTGCATCTGTTTACTTCCCCTGTTGATTTCAGCAGTTTGTACTATTGTCTCCTGCCATGGTTCATGTTTTAGTTCTCTTGTCATAGCTTCATGTTTGATATTTCTTTATTAAAGTCCTCTGAACCTATGCCCCGCCTGCTGAACCCCACCGTGACAAAGAGTAATACTTCACAGTGGTGTAAGTGTGTTTAGACGTAGAACAGTAACACTCCTAACACTCTGTATAAAATCCTCAACAAACTGGAAATCGTTTCCTTATTTAAAGTTTATAACTAAAGTGACTTCCTCCCCTGCTGGTGTTTAACGTCTGACCTGGTGGTGGACCCCCGTACTTCCTCTGCCCGTTCTCCTGGATCATGCTGTAGCCGGTCTTCTCCATCAGGGCGAGCAGCGCAGCCTCGGTGGAGACGGCGGTCTGACTCCCTCCATACTCCTCTGTACCATTCTCACTCATCTCCACCTAACAGTACATGCACACACACACACACACACACACACACATTAACTACACAGACATTAGAGAAATTATAATCAGAGAAACATAAATCCCTAATCCCAGAACTAATAAAGTTTTAAAGCCTAACCAGGTGAACTCAGGTTTAAACTGGGTCTGTGTGTGTGACACACTCAGTCAGCTGCACTCTGTAAGCGTTATGTGATGATGACTGAACGCCAGGTCGGTGGAGTTTGGTGTACAGGACTGATGAAGGCGGTTTGGTTGACCTGGGAGTGAGGACAGGTTGTTTGCTCTGTTTTGATCAGCCCCCTGAGAGGAGGACAGCGAGGGGATTCAGACATCTTTATTTAGATTACATACTGTAAGGTGTAAAACTACTCAGTTCACAGGAACGTGTGAGCGGTAAAGGGAACAGGTCATTTTGTCGGAATCAGACAAGCATGTTTACACATCAGTCATAAGAGAATAGAAGAGAGGCTTTAATTTCATGAACTGTTTATTAGTCCTGAGCGACAGAACGGTAATGATACTGTGACACACACACACACACACACACACACACACACACACACACACACACTCTCTATATCAATAAAAACAGTGGCAATAAGAAGGCTGGTTACAGCAAAGCATCCTTCAAAGCACACATCTCCATTCTAGGCTGCAGGTGTGTGTGTGTGTGTGTGTGTGTGTAAGCAGTGTACCCCAGCCTACACAGACAGGGATTCAGCAGTGTGTGTGTGTGTGTGTGTTTGAGGTTAAGGTGAGGGCTGCAGGTGTGTGTGTGTGTGTGTGTGTGTGTGATGAAGGCCCTGGCCCTCCTCCTGCCCTCTGCGCACGCGCTCCTGCTGCTCCTGAGGGAACCGCACTGTTAGCGGCTAACGGCTAACTCACACTACAGGTTTATCACACAATTAATTACAGAACCGGCGAATAAACCCAACAAATATATCACCAAATATACATAAAATATAAAGTAAAAATTTATATATATATAATATATAATAGTATTATATAATTAGTCTAGTATATTATACTATATATATATCATATATCGAATCAATTTACACAGAATGAAGACTTCGGAGAATAATTTAGTTCAGAAGTTCGCTAACTGTTACACTGACAAACCGAAAATAAATGAATAAAACCTGCCTGTTTACCTGAGAGATGCGATATTCTCGAGAGTTCGACTGATTAATGAACGCGTTTAATAAAATGAATAAATTAAAGAGTGTTGAGGATTACTGTACACACTGAGTATAGCGCGAGCACTGCTGCAGTCCTGAGGAGCGCGAGACTGACTGTGACGCGACAGTGCACGCACGCACGCACGCACGCACACTCCAGCAGTCCGGACCGATATATCGCTGCATGCAATTCGCGCGCTGGTCATACGGGCGCATGCGCACTAATCACACACGCGCGCGCGCACACGCGCACACACACACACACACTTCCGGGTTTAGTGATTAGAGTAGTGTAGAGCTCAATGTTTCATCACTTAACCATTAATAATAAGACACACTGAGGACTTCAATATACTTTTATTTCATTACTCTAAAATTAGACATACAGTTTACATACAGAAATACAGTTTATTTATTCACATTCATACTGATCATTTATTTCCTAATGTACATGTTCTCTATAAACCACACACACACACACACACACACACACACACACACCTACATCAGCTGAGTTTAATGTAAAGTGTGTTAACTGACACATTAAAATAAAATATTGTTTAGATCTTAAGGAGCCTTTTGTTGATTTGTTGTTGTTTATTTTCCTCTCAGTGTTGAGTCGGGGTCGGTCCCAGGAGCTCCGGGTGTGAGACGGGAACATATCACACACCCCAATACCTCAGACCTCAGACCTGTCAGTGTACAGTACAACAATAAACTGCTTCAGAGCTTCTCACCTAAGATTCAATGCTTACACTCAATCTGGAACTTTCCTTCAGCACGCTGTAGATTTTATTCTCTACTCTACAGTCACGCTGTTCATCAGCAGTGAGACGAACACAGTTAGAACTTCTTATCTACAGTACAGTGTTTCGTAACAATGCAGTAAAGGACAGTGACGTTCCTCCACCCCGGGCCGGGGAACCCTGAGGAGAGGGTCACGACGCCATCCATATGGTGAAGGGAACGATCAGTGTGAATAACACTCCCCATACAGACACACTGCCCAGGTACACCACCATGAACACACACACCACCAGGCTGAGGAACGAGCTTGTCCTGCTGAACACCGTCTTCCTCACACGCTTACAGAACTGCAAACAGAGGGGGGGGTTGATTACTTTTCATTTGTATTTCACATACAGGGAATACATGGTGTGTGTGTGTGTGTGTGTGTGTGTGTACCCTAAAATAAATGTTGCATTATTAGACACTAACAGAGATTCTGTTTCATGACCCTGTGTACAGTTAGTCTCTTTCCTCTGGATAATTATATACATTAATTAATAAACACCTCGTACTGTAATGAACGCAAGTCGTTTCCCATAAGATCTGAATCCTGGGTGAAGATCACGCTTAAACAGAGCGTTACAGAAACACAGAGGGACTGAAATCAGGTGTTTAAGACTGCAGCTGAGACGTAGTGTTGATTTAATTAATATCTGATCTGTTATTAAAAAGCAGTAATACTAAGTCATGCAGGAAGTTGGAAAAAAAAGAAGAAGACAATATTTAAACTACTAACATTCCACACTCTCCTATACGCACTTGGTGAAGTGGACTGGGTTGTAATCCTGACTGAACAACACTGGGTGGCGATCAAACTCCTCTCTGACGCTCTAAAGCACATCACAACATCGCACATTATATTTATTATTAACGTCTTATCATTATTACTATGTTTTACTGAAGTCAATAACGTCATGAAATCACTGAGAAAATAAAAAGTAAAATGTAAAGTGTTCCATCAGTGCGATGTCCTGAGATAAAAGCAATATAACTAATAAATATCAGAATATTGATTAATGCTCACATTAGTACTGCTGTCTTTACAGAGATGCACTAATATAATAAAATAATGCTGTAATGACGAGGTGAGTGAGATTTACTTTACAGTCCAAAGTGTTGAGAAATCCTGATCTGTGGAGCGAGCAGTGAGCATCAGGACAGATGTGCCTCCTCTAACTCGTAACTCTGTCCCTGTTTAGATCACATTTTGCCTTCTGTGTTATCTAAAGTAAACAAATCCACAGAGAGAATCCCGGATCAGACTGACCCGAGAGCGATCACAACCATGGAGATACACGTACAGTGTGATTTACAGTATGCAGGAAGTGCTGGAGAACCTCTGCAGGTCACGACCTCACTGGGCCGCTGAGACAACGCTGAAGGACCTCTTCTTGTGTCTTAACCATTACAGTAACAGAGTAACTTGCCATAACAATGAAATATTTGGGAGTTTGAAATAATGAAATATAGTCATTTAAATCAGAAAGTGATTTTTTTTTTTATCTTTTGAAACCTGTAGACAGAGGAAGAGATGTGATGAAGCTTAAAACCGTAATGTTCCGATACAAAGACTCGGGCGAAGTGGACCCTGGCCGTTTCTGCCCCATGCCAGCTGGTCGTTTTGCCCCACGGTGCTGTGTTTAGGGAGTATCGACCCGGCACGGCCAGAACACTTTCACTTTCGACCTGATACGAGAGCCGAATCAGAAATCAGTCACGTTGTGTATGTTGTGCATTGTGTTTCGCTTCAGTTTGCTGACTGAACTTCCTGTACACACACACACACACACTCAGTACTGTGTCTTGACTCGTTTATGCCTGCACTCTGATGAGAAGGTCGGGGGTTCACGCCCCAGCACCACCAAGGCAGACTTCTGTAAAGCTAAAAGGTCTTTAACAAATAGAACTGAAAGTATTTATCATGTAAAGACCTCAGTGCAAACCTGATGATCAGGAATAAAGAGAGATTTAATAGCTTATTTATTAAAATAATCTGGTTTCCTCAAGTGTAATTAAGAAAATGAAACATTGAGACATTTGATTTATGATGTATTCAACATTAAAATATCTGACGACGCGTCTCCGCTTGACTTCAGGTCAGTTTAAGGTGAATGACTCACTTCCTGCCCTGCCCGAGTGACATTTCATAATCCCTGCGTGAAGAGCTGGCTTCACTTCTCCTGCACTCAGGTCATCATTTCAGAATTAAAACCTCAGAATGAATCAGAACTTCAGATTATACTTAAATGTCCTTAAAATATACTTCAAACAGGAAGAAACTATTTCAGATATTTGACCTTGCTGTAAACTTGAAACGCAATCAGTTCATCTTCAGGTTAGAGCGATGAGTCTGACGGCACGCAGTCAAAAACACAACACAGACATTAAAGTCTAAAGGTGAACTAGAGGACACACGAGAGCAGAGCTGCACACGACTGTTCATCAACACGAGAGTCTGAGATTTAAATAGATATATTACATACTGTACGCTTCTGCTGCAAACACACACATCACTACCTTCACCACCTTCCTACACTGAAACTTCATTCATTCATTAGACACGTTACTGTTGGTTCTTGTTCCTGACGCGCTCACAAAGAGTTTAGTTCAGTTTAGATCAAATGTTTTTCTTATCATAACACTATAAATATCAGCCGAGACGATCTCCGGACTCACGCGTGAACATGTGGAAAATGTCTGAAATGCAGTTCTACTTGTTAGCCTCTGGACGTGTGGACTCGAATAAACACGTGTGACGTCACAAATAATGTCATCATAACCTGAGAATATGTGAAGAGACTGAAACTGTGTGAAAAATGAACAACTGGAAAAAAAGATGAATTCGTATAAAGTTCAGACTAAAAAATATAAAGATGACGCGAGTCTAATGCAAACTAAAAACGAAATGCTTTGACGCGTCAGTAATTTAGTCCTAAACGCAGCGTCCATGTGAGAGTAACCCCGCGGAGACGTAAGAGCTTCCTCAGCCTGGGGTTTGTGTTGGATAACGAGGTACCTGGTGGGTCTGGAAGCTCATGCTGGTTCCGTATCTGCAGAACATGACGTAATGTTCACAGTTGAACCAGAGCAGACTGTAGCGGACGGATCCCAGCAGCCTCTCCGCGCGCTCCGCCACTTCCTCGCCCCGCAGCGGCGGCCGGCTGCACACCCCGTCCATGCTGTTCACCAGGATCTCGGCTCCGTACGCAAAGTCCTCCACGGAGTCCACCCGGACGCTGGCCTTTTTCGCGATCACGCCCAGAATCAGCCGGTCGTTGGTCACCATCTTGGAGACGGCGCTCTCGTCGGCTGAGATCAGGGGCAGGATGTCAGGAATGAGGTGAGCCACGCGGTTGTTGCCCAGGTAGATCCCAAAATGCGTGAAGAGCGTTCTGGGAACCTCCAGGAGATCCCCGCGCTTAAACACGGAGAGGTCATAGGTGCCTGCTTTCGGCTTTTTCTCGTCCTCGTCTGCGATCAGCGCGGTGAACAAGCCGCCGAGGAGCTGCAGGAGGAACATGGTGCGAGAGCGGAGCGGAGCGTCCGAGAGGCCAGGGGAGGTTTTATATCCATGCCGAAGCTGAGGAGGAGCTGGGGATTACTGACCCAGACCTATTCTCATACAGATTTATAGAAAAGAATGTCACATGTCTAGAGAAACACAATACACAATGGGCGACTCAACACCCGAGCAGCTTCACACCGCTCGGCGCTAATGCGAGGAAAACAAGAGCGAAGGCAGAAACAGAAATCGCTTTCTATTTTTGGTGGAGGTCAGGTGGTGCAACCGTGAACTCTCACAGATCTGTGTGGAAATCTAAACACTTAGTGTTACACAACGTTACCCACTCTGAGGAAATCTATTACACAAGTCTATAACTCTCCAAATCACAAGCTTTAATTAATACTCACACCATTACAAACAACATAAAGCAAACCTTTAGGACAGTAAGCACTGGTTTATGTTTTGTAGCTGAATTAGATATTCATTAAAATAGAAATGGTCTTGAAACAAATCGTGCCACTAAGAATTTTAGTCCTTTACATGTTGCAGCAATTTTATTTAATAACAAAACTTGTGAATTCATACAAAGGCATTAAATTCTGATTGATACATCTGAACTCCTCCACACTATTCACAACATGTACACTGTTCATATAGAAGTCCATTTACCTCTGATTTACTTCTAACACACACACACACAACATACAGGACATGTAAAGGCGTAAGTGCACACTGCTAGTTTCTGGCTTGCTGCATTGAGACGACACTGAAGCTCCACGTGTCTGGCCTTTGCTCAGAAGTGTTCTGAATATGTTTATTTTATTGCTCTTGATTATTTCTTATTGCGCGCAGACACACACACACACACACACACGCACGCACACACACACACACACGCACGCACACGCACGCACGCACGCACACGCACGCACACGCACAGTGTGAATTTCCCTGAGATGAATAATGTGATCCGTCTCTCTGATGATAAGAGGCTGAGAATGTGTTTTGAACATTTATTAATGTTAACCTGATAGAGTACAAAAACATGTGAAAACATACAACTGTTAAACTAAAGTAAACGTATTGAGATATTAGAGCAGCACCGAGTCACTGACAGTACAGTTTAGTGACATCTCTCTTCAAAACACACACACACAGACACACACACACACACACACAGACCTGTGTGAAACTGAACACAGACGTTATGAAGTAAGGTGTAGACATGGTGTTAAGAGTCTCTTATCCCAGCATCCAGACGATGAAGGTGATGGTGAGGACTGGAAGTGCAGTGGAGACGGAGAATCCCAGTAACATCACACA
The DNA here is from genome assembly GCA_013621035.1 of Clarias magur. Classification (NCBI taxonomy): domain Eukaryota; kingdom Metazoa; phylum Chordata; class Actinopteri; order Siluriformes; family Clariidae; genus Clarias; species Clarias magur. Next base: position 19,687 of record QNUK01000034.1, read on the forward strand.
GAAAAGCCCAGTGACTGCAGTGACCAGGACCGTCCTCTGGTCCCGGATCACACACTTCGCACACTCGCAGAACTGCAGGGGAGAAAAGTGTTAGTGTGTTACAGGACTGAGGTCAAAACTCTCTCACACACACACACACACACACACACACACACACACACAGTCTATGTAGCTGTTTGGGAAGATGTTTGTGTTGTGTGTGAACTTACGGCCACGGTGTGTAACTGTGTGTTTATTTCTCACTGAGATGCTTCAGGAGCTTCAGCTCGGCTTCCATCAGGAGACTCACTGAAACAACCTGCAGCGTCCTACTG
>QNUK01000034.1:22500-40000 GCA_013621035.1 Clarias magur
TGTGTATGTGAGTGTGTATGTGTCAGTGTGTGTGTATGTATCAATGTGTGTGTGTGTGTGTGTGTCAGTCTGTGTGTATGTCAGTGTGTGTATATGTCAGTGTGTGTGTGTGTGTCAGTGTGTATGTCTCAGTGTGTCAGTGTGTGTGTGTGTCAGTATGTGTCAGTGTGTGTGTGTGTCAGTGTGTGTATGTATCAGTGTGTGTGTGTGTCAGTGTGTGTATGCATCAGTGTGTGTATGTGTCAGTGTGTGTGTGTGTGTGTGTGTCTGTGTCAGTGTGTGTATGTGTCAGTGTGTGTGTGTGTCAGTGTGTGTCAGTCTGTGTGCGTGTTAGTGTGTATATGTGTCAGTGTGTGTGTGTCTGTGTGTCTGTGTCAGTGTGTGTCTGTGTTAGTGTGTGTGTCTGTGTCAGTGTGTGTCTGTGTCAGTGTGTGTCTGTGTTAGTGTGTGTCTGTGTTAGTGTGTGTGTCTGTGTCAGTGTGTGTCTGTGTTAGTGTGTGTGTGTGTCTGTGTGTGTGTGTCTGTGTCAGTGTGTGTCTGTGTTAGTGTGTGTGTCTGTGTCAGTGTGTGTCTGTGTTAGTGTGTGTGTGTGTGTCTGTGTCAGTGTGTGTCTGTGTTAGTGTGTGTGTCTGTGTCAGTGTGTGTCTGTGTTAGTGTGTGTCTGTGTTCGTGTGTGTGTCTGTGTCAGTGTGTGTCTGTGTTAGTGTGTGTGTGTGTCAGTGTCAGTGTGTGTCTGTGTTAGTGTGTGTGTCTGTGTCAGTGTGTGTGTCTGTGTTAGTGTGTGTGTGTGTGTGTGTCTGTGTGTGTCTGTGTTAGTGTGTGTGTCTGTGTCAGTGTGTGTCTGTGTTAGTGTGTGTGTCTGTGTCAGTGTGTGTCTGTGTTAGTGTGTGTGTGTGTGTGTGTGTGTCTGTGTCTGTGTCAGTGTGTGTCTGTGTGTGTGTGTGTGTGTGTGTGTCAGTATTATATAATGTCAGTGTGTGTGTGTCAGTCTGTGTGCGTGTTAGTGTGTGTATGTGTCAGTGTGTGTGTGTGTGTGTGTGTCTGTGTCAGTGTGTGTATGTGTCAGTGTGTGTGTGTGTGTGTGTGTGTCAGTGTGTGTCAGTCTGTGTGCGTGTTAGTGTGTGTATGTGTCAGTGTGTGTGTGTTAGTGTGTGTATGTGTCAGTGTGTGTGTGTGTGTGTGTCTGTGTGTGTGTGTCTGTGTGTGTGTGTGTCAGTGTGTGTCTGTGTTAGTGTGTGTGTCTGTGTCAGTGTGTGTCTGTGTTAGTGTGTTTGTGTGTGTGTGTGTGTCTGTGTCAGTGTGTGTCTGTGTTAGTGTGTGTGTCTGTGTCAGTGTGTGTGTGTGTGTGTGTGTGTGTCTGTGTCAGTGTGTGTGTGTGTGTGTGTGTGTCTGTGTCAGTGTGTCTGTGTTAGTGTGTGTGTGTGTGTGTGTGTCATGTCTGTGTCAGTGTGTGTCTACTATTTATTAATGTGTGTGTGTGTCTGTGTCAGTGTGTGTATGTGTCAGTGTGTGTGTGTGTCAGTCTGGCCAATGCGTGTTAGTGTGTGTCATGTCGGTATGTGTGTGTGTCATGTGTGTGTCTGTGTCCCGGTGTGTGTATGTGTCAGTGTGTGTGTGTGTGTGTGTCATGTCAGTCTGTGTGCTGTTGTTAGTGTGTGTATGTGTCGGTATTATTATTGTGTGTGTGTGTCTGTGTCAGTGTGTGTATGTGTCAGTGTGTGTGTGTGTGTCAGTGTGTGTCAGTCTGTGTGCGTGTTAGTGTGTGTCTGTGTCAGTGTGTGTCTGTGTCAGTGTGTGTCTGTGTGTGTCTGTGTGTGTGTGTGTGTGTGTGTGTACCTTGTCGGTCTGCAGGCTGACCCCGGTCCCGTACCGACAGAAGGTGACGTAATGCTCGCAGTTGTTCCACAGGAGACTGTACCGGACGGAGCCGATCAGCCTTTCCGCCGTGCGCGCGACCTCCTCGTTCGGCGCGGGCGTTACGCCGAGCGTGCCGTCCATGGCGTTGACGAGAAGCACGCGCGCTCCGTACACGAAGTCCTCGAGCGTGTCCACGCGCACGGCGGCCCTGCGGCACAACACACCGAGCACGAGCCGCCCGTTAGTCACAGCGGAACGCGCGAGGATCGGGTCACGTGTGAGCAGCGGCAGGATGTCGGGGATGAGGTGCGCCACGCGCCCGCCGCCCAGGTAGATCCCGAAGTGCACGAAGAGCGTGCGGGGAACCTCCAGTAGATCCCCGCGCTCCAGCGGCGCCGTCACCCCCTCCGTCCCCTCCGCCCCGTCCGTCCTCTCAGTCCCCTCCGTCCTCTCAGTCCTCTCCGCGCGCCGCCCCTCCGCTCCCGGTGTCACGGCGCTGAGGAAATCCACGCGCGCGAGCAGGAAGGCTTTCTGCACCAGCAGCAGCACCGAATCCAGCATCGTGTCTGTACACAGGAAGTACCGCGCCGCTCTCGGGGCTCTCCGGGCTGCCCGGGCTCTCCGCGCGGTGACGTCACAGACAGGAGGAACCCACCCGCGCGCGCGCTGAGAGACACACACACAGAGAGAGAGAGAGAGAGTCACAAACCTTTACCTCAACACACATCAACACAGCCGGACACATCAACACACACACACACACACATCAACACAGCTACACACATAAACACACACACACACACATCAACACAATCGGACACATCAACACACAGCTACACACATAAACACACACACACACATCAACACAGCTACACACATAAACACACACACACACACACATCAACACAGCTACATATATAAACACACACACACACACACATCAACACAGCTACACACATAAACACACACACACACACACACATCAACACAGCTACATACATAAATACACACACACACACACACACACACACATCAAAACAACCAGACACATCAACACATAAACACACACACATCAACACAGCTACACACATAAACACACACACACACACACACACACACACACACACACACACAACAATACACTTCTCATACAAACTTACTTCTTTTGATTGTGTAAAGCTGCTTTGCGACAATGTCAATTGTTAAAAGCGCTATATAAATAAATTGACTTGACAACACACATCAACACACACACACACACACACACACACACACACACACACACACACACACACACACACACACACACACATAACCAACCTAAACACACACAAACATCTAAAATACGAACACATAAACACACACAACTAAATACAAGCATCTAAACACCTAAAACACGCAAACACACATAAGACACAAACATCTAAACACACACATGTAAACGCAAACACCTCTCATCACTCATTCTTCATATTCATATACCATGGGCTTGCAAGAGTATTCACTCCCCTTTAAAAAAAACTAAAAGTGTTTTATTGGGATTTTTTGTGATAGACCGACACAAAGTGGATGGAAAATGATAAACAGTTTTCAAGAGTGTTTACAAATAAAAATCTGAAAAGTGTGGTGTGCAAACTTTGCAGTCTTAGACATTCACCCCTTCAGTCTGAGACGCCTCACTAAAGTCCAGTGGAACCGATCACCTTCAGACGTCTCCTAATCAGTACACTGAGTCCAGCTGTGTGTCATTTACTCTCAGTATAAATGCAGCTGTTCTGTGAAGCCCTCAGAGGTTAGTCAGAGAACATTAGTGATCAAACAGCATGATGAAGCCTGAGGAACATAGCAGACAGGTCAGGGAGAAAGTGCTGGAGAAGTTTACAGCTGGGTTCCGTTATAAATCACATCCCAGGCTTTAAACATCTCACAGAGCGCCGTCTCCATCATCTGAACATAGAAAGAGTACGGCACGACTGCAGACCTACCAAGACATGGACGTCCACCTAAACCATCAGGACGGGTGAGGAGAGCATTCATCAGAGAAGAAGCCAAGAGGCCCATGGGAAGTCTGGAGGAGCTGCAGAGATCCACAGGTGGGAGAATCTGTCCACAGGACGAACATCAGTCGTGACCTCCACAGATCTGGGCCTCGTATTCACAAAGCTTCTTAAACTAAAAGTTGCTCCTAGTGATGAAATTCTAAGAAAAATCTTAGAATTATGACATTTTCTTAGACTTTCCGCTTAAATTTAGGATTAAATCTTAGTAAAGATAAAAATGATTCACGAAACATCTCGGCCCTAAAAACAGCTCCCAAGGTATAAATAGTTAAGAGTAGAGACGAGGACTTTTAAGAGGCTTAAGAGTTTCTATATAAGAGGACAAAATGGTGTAAAGAAGAAATATTCTCCAAACACTGAACGTAAAGCTAAAAGTAAACACGGCTCTTCTGTCCAGTCTGGTTTTCTTGTTGTTTTACTTCCTTCCGTCTCTCTTGGATTGTTGGCTACAGACCATCCAAAAGTGCAGCTTAAATAAACAATCAATCTGAAATGGATCACAAGTAATAAAATCAGTTTAGTAAATAAATGTGAGAACTTTAATATAGTAACGACTGTGTGGAAACTGGTTGTTCAAACGTCAACACATTTTTAACATTTGTCTGTTTTAATTCACTTTAAGATATTTAGCCGATAACAGAAACTTTGTATAAAATAGCCTGTAGTCATGATGATACAATTTCATTATACACAAATATTATGATTTCACTGTCTGTTCTATTGTCATATATTCTGTTTTCACAAAGAGCTCATTTTAAGACCTTTACAGAAGTCAGAGGTTTTTTATTTATTAACCAATCACAGTCCTTGAATTGCTGCATCATCCCTAGCAACGGGGTCGACCACACCCCCTCACTAAGATAAAGGGTTTTGTATTTTCCTTACTCAGAGTTACTCTAAGAAGTTTTCTAAATCACTTTTAGTCCTAACTTCCAGTTAGGACGGTTTAATCTGAGACAGGAGCTCTCTGAGGGGATTCTAAAAGCTTTGTGAACACGAGTCCAGGTGTTTATGGAAGAGTCATGAGAAGAAAGACATAAGAAGTTTGACACAAGCCATGTGGAACTGCAGACGAGACTTCTTATGGCTTTCTTACACTGTACTCCCTCAATGGGGTGCGAACCATCACAGAACACACACACACACACACACACACACACACACACACACACACAGTGGAGGTGAGACTGAAATCCCAAACTCAAAGACACCTGCCTTGTGAGCATTTTCCCCCCGGACCTGAGAGGAGCAGAGAGAGAGAGAGAGGGTTGAGGATGGAGGGAGCTGAGGAGGAATGTGGGAGGAGCAGCAGGAATGTGTGTGTGTGTGTGTGTGTGTGTGTGTGTGTGTGAGTATTTTAGGACATGTTTACTCTTGCAGCGTAATGAAGCCGTGGACGCCTCAGAACCTCTACTTTCACTGACAACAGCCATCTGTCCAGATCTTTCACCAACCCTATTTACAGTTATGTGTGTGTGTGTGTGTGTGTGTGTTTTAAAAAACTGAATGCCATGTGCAGTGTAAGAGAGTGAGACTCACACCCAGCTCTCAGTAAAGTCTTCTCCTGCTCTGTGGCTCCTCACAGGGACACACACACACACACACACAGTCGATTAAATGCCCTGCGTCCATCCGTGTGTGTGTGTGTGTGTATATACTGCACTGTTTTACTTAAAAAATCTTGTGAGTGTAGTGACATATTGAAACTTTACAATCTTAGGATTTAATTACCCAGAATCCTTCACTACTGACGTCTGTTAGCTGAACAGAGAGCAGAAGATCAACTCCATTCTGCTGTCAGCACCAGGCAGGCTGGTGATGTGCAGCACACACACACACACACACACACACACCACCCCCCCCTCCCCCCTGGTGTGTGAGTGAAGGAGTGAGACTCAGAGTCCTGCGTGTGTGTGTGTCTGAGCGGAGACAAAGGCACAGTAAGGGGTAGAGCGGGTCCTTTAGAGGGGTTTAGTGAGGGAGCCTCAGGGTGAAACACACACACACACACACACACACACACACACACACACACACAGTGAGCTCTGAAAGAGATGCCATGATAAATTACTGCAGATTTATCTTCGTTTCTTCTCAAGGTGTCACTGAGGCTGTGTGTGTGTGTGTCTGCTCTAAAGGGTGTGTGATAAATGAATTCAGATTGTATAGAAGTGTGTGAACATGCAGTGCATTAAAACCTGCCTATACGCAAAGCAACACACACACACACACACACACACACACACACACACACACACACACACACACACTCTGCTCCTTAACTTCCTGTGTGAACAGCGAGTAGATAATCTAACAGGACCAGACTTCAAAAGGTTTATGGCTTTAACATCACCTCAGAGTCTCATACAGGAAGAGTCACTGCCACAGCATCTCCAGGAGCTTTAACACACACACACACACACACACACACAGTCCTCACTATACACGTATGCCTGCGCGGTCACTACCAGCTGCACCACCGTCATGGTGGTTCTGATCTCTGACAATTTTAGTTATGATGTTATAGTTAGTCCTGCCGGAGTCCCTGCTTGCACTCTGCACTAATATACATTCACCTTGTACATGTTGGCAGTTAGGTCTGGTCACAGTCATCTCTCCTTATTTTCTGCTCTCTCTCTCTCTCCCTCTCTCCTTTCCCTCTCTCTGTCTCTCTGTCGAGCTATACATGTTCGCTCCTGAGTTGCCAGTGATCCAGACCCCTCTGCCCTCTGAGCCGTCTAACCCGTCCTGGAGTCCTGCTTCTGGTTGGAGATCTCGTCGCATGGATGCCCCGTGTGGTCTGCCTGGATTCGTTGGTGGCTGGGGATGGTTTCCATGAAGACTGTCCTATCATCGATTGATGCTCTGGGGACCTGTGACTTCAGTTGTTCGATAGCTCAGGACTGGAATCTCCTACAGTCTACCTGAGCCTCCGGGAACAAACTGGACTCCTTTTAATTTAAATTTTAACACATCTCCTGTTACCCTGAACTTCCAGTACACATTATTATGCTGATCATTCTCTGCTCTCCGTTATCACCCAGATGAGGATGGGTTCCCTGTTGAGTCTGGTTCCTCTCAAGGTTTCTTCCTATTACCATCTCAGGGAGTTTTTCCTTGCCACCGTCGCCCTCGGCTTGCTCATCAGGGACCATCTTATCATTTTGATTCATACACATTGCATAAAAACTTACTTCTTTTTATTGTGTAAAGCTGCTTTGCGACAATGTCAATTGTTAAAAGCGCTATATAAATAAAATTGACTTGACTTGACAATGACGAGACGTCCTACATGGAGGAGATGGTGAATCTAATGGTGGTGCTGGGGTCTGAACCTAAACCATTGAGCATCACACGCACACACACACACACACACACACAAAGTTTACTTACATTAATACAGATTTAGTTTTTATTGAGATTTAACAGACATTAGTTGTGAACAGTGTGACTCTAACATCATGTATCACTTTCACACACACACACACACGTTCACAATATGTGTATACTCCACTGCATTCTGGGAGTTTGAGTCAGCTCCACACGCCACTCCTCATTAACACGGTGAACCTGAAAGACAGTGTGGCATAAATTATAACCCCCTAATAAACTCCTCTGATCCTCAGAGCGCCCCCTGGTGACACCAGAGAAAGAGTGAGAAGCAGCAGAATCACTGACCACGCCCATCTGAACTTATTTAACATGATTCAGGGTGGAGTTTAACTTTAAACTCCTAATTTTAAGGAATAATTCTGAATGTTTATATGAAGAGTAGAGACAGTTAGTGTTTAAACTCCACGATGATCTGACGTTAATCAGCTCCTGTTACTGGAGTCACTGGTTCAGTCGCACATGAGACGTGAAGATCAGGTGCTGTCTTCAGTTCACCAGTGAGGTGAGGTCGGGCAGACCGCTCAGTCTGAAGTCCAGCAACATCTGTCCATACGCTTTTCCCTGAGAGACAGACAGAGAAAGAGACAGAGAGAGAGAGAGAGAGACAGAGACACAGAGAGAGAGACACAGAGAGAGACAGTTTAATAATCAGAGTTACTCCTTCCTGTACCGGGTGCGAGTCCGAGACCCTGAGTAAAGTTCTTAAACAAACGTAACTGTCGATAGTTGGTGACATCATGACGCGTGTTGAATAAACAGAGACACCACCCACAGGGTACGAGCCTCACACACTGACACCCAGCCACGAGCAGCGCTAGCATCAGGGAGGCAGGGCACTGTGGTGATGGGGGCGTGGCCTCACACAGCTCAGTGATGGGAGTGAGTGTCAGGTTAGTGGGTGGGGTTACTCACCTGAGGAGGACGTGGCTAATTAGCATGTGTGTGTGTGTGTCACTGTGACACGACTTTATATTTGCACTTTTAACTCAATGAGCCTTTAAGTGAATCACTCACACACACACACACACACACACACACACACACACACACACTGCTGTAATTAGCCACATTCTCTCCAGGTGTTCACTCTTTCCCACTTTCCCAGATCCTGGCCCCGCCCCCAGCTGCTTGACCACGCCCCTGTCTCACTTCTCAGTTTTCTTACCTGCTGTAATTGATATCTTTAACATTTTTATTTATGCTTTGTTTCAGCAGGAAAGTTCATTAAAGAACATAATGAATTAAATATTAATCTTTATTGTAGTTAGCACATGCCTAACCGGTGTGTGTGTGTGTGTGTGTGTGTGTGTGTGTGTTACCTGAGGGTCACTTCTTAGAGATGCCACCCCTCCCCCTCCAAGTGAATTCTGTATCAGGAAGTTTAAACCGCAGACTCCGGGCAACTCGAACCTGAGAGAGAGAGAGAGTCACACACACACACACACACACACACACACACACACACACACACACACACAGTGAAGGTTCCACAGATGGTAAGCAGATGTGAAAAATTCCTCAATAAGGCGAAGCTTATTAGAGTTTGGCAGCATTTATAATCTTACCCCTTCTTACCGCCCCGCGCTCTGTAACCCCGCCCCGCGCTCTGTAACCCCGCCCCGCGCTCTGTAACTCTGTAACCCCGCCCCGCTCTGTAACCCCGCCCCGCGCTCTGTAACCCGCGCCTCTGTAACCCCGCCCCGCGCTCTGTAACCCCGCCCCGCGCTCTGTAACCCCGCCCCGCACTCTTTAAACATTTAAACTCCTCAGTCAGGTGATTTATAATGAAGACAGTGCTCCTCTTACCGTGTGACTGATGGCTCATGGCTCTCGTCCGTCTTAATCAGGTGCTGGAAGAATCTCTCCACCGCCTCAGCGGTCAGAAACTGCTTCAGGTACGGGAAGTACAGAGGGTGTCTCGCTATCACCCCTAAAACACAGCAAGGACACACAAATCTCTTTTACATTCATACTGCCTCCTTTTGTGACCCACCCCATACACACACACACAGACACACACACACACATACTCACACACACACACTCACACACACTCACACACACACACACACACTCACACACACACACATACTCACAAACACACATACTCACACACACACTCACATACATACTTACACACACACACACACACACACACACACACACACACACACACACACACACACACACACACACACACACACACACACACACACGCATACTCACACACAAATGCACACACACATTCACACACACGCATACTCACACACAAATGCACACACAAATGCACACACAAATGCACACACACAGGGACACACACACAGGGACACACACACAGACACACACACACACAAACAAAATAATTATTGGAACATTTGTAGTCTAGTCACACTCGCACACTACTACCAATTCTGCGCAATAATGAATAGGTGTAAAGATTTGTGTAAAGTGACTTTAACTAACAGTCACATGACTTCATTAGAGCTACGGTGTGAAACGTCCGGCTCGGCCTGTCGCGAGTGTTTCCCTCTGAACATCTCAACATTAATCACACACACCATTAAAGTCACATCAGTGAAACAATGCCGAAAATTCAACATCTGGAAAAGCTAAAAAGGAGAACAGAATGTGGAAGCAGGTCGAGTAAATCAACACAAGTAATAATGAGTGAGTGACACAGTGACGTCCACCTGACCGTCCTCACCAATGTTGGCAGAGTCTCCTTTATCTCCACTGCGGGTGTACGCCAACTCCTCCAGTCTGTAGGTGCGAGGGCCGCTGGGCAAGTCTGAGGAACACAAGAGAATAACTCATACACACCCTCACTCCTCCTGACCACCAGGGACAGTGTGTACAGGACCAGTCTGATCACAAACCAGCAAAGCCTACGGATGGAGCAGCCCTGGGAGTCTGGGGAATCATTCAGGAATTTCCTTCAGTAGTAATGAGGTATTTATCTAAATAACCATTCCAACCTCACACTCCTGTCACACCCACTCACCACACCCACTCACCGTGCCCACACACCACACCCACTCACCACACCCACTCACCACACCCACTCACCACACCCACTCACCGTGCCCACACACCACACCCACTCACCACACCCACTCACCACACCCACTCACCACACCCACTCACCACGCCCACACACCACACCCACTCACCACACCCACTCACCACACCCACACACCACACCCACTCACCACACCCACCACACCCCCAAACACCACGCCCACATACCACACCCACTCACCACACCCACCACGCCCACACACCACGCCCACTCACCACACCCACTCACCACACCCACTCACCACACCCACACACCACACCCACCACGCCCCCACACACCACGCCCACACACCACGCCCACACACTGGGATCTGGTCAAAAGTGGAATGCGGCTTCAGGTTTATGGTTTAATAAGTCATCACTCCTCCATCATCACCAAGAGAAATGATATAATTAATAACAAATAAAAATAACAGAAGGTGCTGAGGCAGAAATAAGCTTAAAAACTTAAACACTCCAGTTAATAAACAGATATAAGTTAACATTATAATTATTATTATTTTTATCTCAGTTTAGAAAATGTAATATTATTCCACATGGAGTTAAAATCTAAACTGATTAAAGTTTCTCATCAGAACTCTGAGAGAGGAAACGGTTACTGTCCTGAATAAATAAACCACAGGGACTCCTCTCTCCCTCTGTGTGTGTGTGTGTGTGTGTGTGTGTGTGTGTGTGTGTGTGTGTGTGTGGGAATGAATAGATGACAGGTTTTGCATTCTGATTGCTGTCTTGAGAACAGACAGAAAGCTTGTTTTTAAATGTCCTCAGTCTGTTGATGTGAGATGTGACGATGTTTTTGTCTCAGAGATCTCTGTTAGGCAACACTGTACACTCTCAGGCACGTTAAAAACCTTTCATAAGAAAGTTTTGGTCAGGATTAAAGTTATTTCAGTGTGTGTGTGTGTGTGTGTGTGTTGGGGGGGGGGATTACCCTCTCCTAGCTGCTGCTCATTAAACTGAACCACAAAGTGGCTGAAGGACAAAGAGCTCACTACCACACGCACCAAGACACCACTGAAAGAGTGCTTTTCAGTGGAGTAAACACACACACACACACACACACACACACACACACACACACACACACACACACACACACAAAGCCTCCTGGGAACACGGCTGTACTCCCTGTAGAATGAGCTCTGTAACACAAAGTGAGCAGCGATGTTACATAAGCGTCTTTACGTAGTGTTCATTGTTTAATTCTCTGAATTGGTTTAAGAACGTTCTTTATTAGTGTGTTATATAAACTCATCAGTGTGTGTGTGTGTGTGTGTGTGTGTGTGTGAGAGAGAGAGGGAATCATGTTCTCAGGACAGAGAAAGGCGCTCGCGCGTGTGTGTGTGTGTAACATGCCTGATGATAATATGACACTTTAATTAAACACACCTGTAGGAGTGTATGGGCGTGGCTCTGAAAGGTCAGAGGGCATGTGAAGGTTGTCAGGTGAGGAACTTTGTGTCTCACTGAATGTCTCGATCAGGTCACCATTAAGATGAATCTCCACCTAGAACCAGTTACAAGTCAGTGAGAGATCCAATACATCTCACACACACACACACACACACACACACACACACACACACACACACACAATCCGATGAAAATCAGGCTCTCACTCACTGCAGACTTCCACACATTAGCACCGCCCCTCCGTACCGCCCCTCAGTATCACCCCACAGTACCGCCCCTCCGTGCCGCCCCTCAGCACCGCCCCTCCGTACCGCCCCTCAGCACCGCCCCTCCGTGCCGCCCCTCAGTACCGCCCCTCCGTACCGCCCCTCAGCACCGCCCCTCCGTACCGCCCCTCAGTATCACCCCACAGTACCGCCCCTCAGTACCATTTCTCACATCCAAACATTCATGCTGTCTCACTACGTCTACGGCTGAGCACATTTATTGAAACACAGAGATGCTAATGCTGCTAACCAGAGCGTGTTAGCAGGCAGGGAGGTGCGTGGTCGTGCACGCCGTGAGACAGCTTTACGCTCTCAGGTGTGTAAAGCAGCAGGTACCATCACCACTGATCACCACTGACTCTAAATACAGTGAAGAACATCAGCGGCTCCAGCAGAGAGACTGCAGCGCTAGTCAGCTAATGGCTAATAATAACACTACTGTTAGCAAATGCTACTGACAGCAAACACGTCACGTCCCTCACGTCTCGCCTCCTTCCTGTGTGTGCGTGTGTGTGTTTGTCGTGTGTGTGCGTGTGTGTGTTACCGTCAGGTCTGCTTTAGGATGCAGGAAGAAGAAAGGCTTCAGTACAGGTGACCTACAGGTGGAGACACACACACACACACACTTAACTTTAGAACTTTTCCTGAACACTTAGTAAATAATAAATATACTTCTATAAAACACTCACACTCGAGGTCTACCTCCCACAATTCCTGTGAGCCCAGGAGCTGTAGGGTTACAAACAAACAAACAAACAAACAAGGTGTTTATAGTTTCAATGGACAATTCCATTTTATTTACTGGTCTCCAGTAAGCACATTACACTGGTCTGGACCTCCATGTATGAGGAGACAACCCTGGAATTCGGCATGAGGCAGGACACACACACACACACACACACACACACACACACACACACACACACTGTGCTGTACCGTACCCATGCCGGTTCCTGCTGGAGCCACCTCCCTGGAGAAGACCTCTAGAGCTTTCCTCTGCGTGTGATGGACGGCCAGCCAGAGCACCGCTTCCCGAAGATCCTGCACGGAACATCAGCCCCATCAGATCTAACATCACCACACAGCTGTGACGTCATCTACAGAAGATCTGGAATCTTCTCTACGCTAAGCTGAGTGGGTCTGACTCGAGGCTCTACACTACGCTGGATGTACATGGTTCGCTAGCCTGCTAATCTGAACACGTAACACATAAATCACATGATTACTGCATCACTTGATCAATCTTTCAATCACAGCTTCTTACACACACACACACACACACACACACACACACACACACACACACACACACACACACACACAGTAGAGGCATGTGAAGCTGAGCTCACGGTGCTGACTGCGTGTGGGCCGTACACATCCTCAGCACCCAGAACCTGAATGTTCACATTCCTGTAGTCCTCCAGTCCCAGCTGTCGGAACATCTGCCTGGTCCTGAAGAGAGCGTGTACAGATTATCATCTAATAACAGACGATTAAACACCTACTGAAACCTTGCGGTGGATTATTCTCTACAGAAATCGTTAGAAGAAAACGTTCCCGTTAGCAGAAATATTTACACTCTGCTGTTGTTAAACGTTCTCAGTTTATCGGTGTTGATGTTGAAGCGCGAGCAGTGTGTGATTATTCAGACCTTTTGATGATGCTCTCTGCGGTCCTCCTGGCTTTCTGCGCTGCTCGCGGTCCGGCTACAGGACACACCGCCGTCGCTCTGAAACCATCCATATACGTGGCACAGACCTGAGGAACATCACACCTATGAGTCTGTACACTGCCTGTGATTTCAGGGAGAGAGTGTGTGTGTGTGTGTGTGTGTGCGCGCACGCACAAGAGTGAGAGTTGAGGGGGCGTGGCTTGGCCCACTCTCTGTAGCTGCCCTGCCCCCTGCCCTGACCCTCACAGACACAGAGAATGGAACCAAATCGAAGTTCGACGGCACCAGTTAGAGGACCCTCAGGTGGGAGTGCTGGGTCCGGCAGCATTTCTCCAGCGTGTCTCCACGACGAAGCCCATCACAGTCTATGGAGTGATTTACTGCATGATTTCACGCCATGTTTGAAGAGGAGAATTATTTCTGATTGACATCATTTCCACCCTTAATAAATCAACTTTTCGATGATATTCTAATCTTTTAAGATGCAGCTGTAAGTTCTGCGAGGGCGATACGGACCCTGGACCCGAATCAGAAAAAAAGAATTGTGTTGGTTGGATTCGTTACAGAAGTCTTTCCCGTCTTAGTAAACTGCAGCAGGGAGGGAAGAGCAGCAGGAAGACCAGTGGGCGCTCTGCTAACGAGATCATTATAAAGACAAAAACCTCTGCTGTAAAGTATAAATGGATCCAGTGGTGTAATTTTAAACATATTCATGTTCCAGTGAACGGACCATTTCTGAAGAATATGAATCCGGGTGAATTTCTGCACAAAATTCAATGTTTAAGCTTCACATAAGGACGTTCCAAAGTTTTCCTGAAGAATCCAATGAGTGAAAAATGTTCTGGTTTAAGGTTCTGCTGAGACATGTCCACGGCATGGCATCTCATCCTGGTACTGAGCAGGAACCCTGACGTCATCATTCTTCACAAGCAGACTTCAATCCTTAAACACGACCTCCACTATAACACACAGCAGGAACTTCGGCTTGTCTTGTTTTTATTTTTACATTATAAAGGGTGCCAATAATTCTGAAAGACTGACACTATGGTTTAATAGCAAATATGAAAGTGAAGAACAATAATGTGGTTTTTAATTTCTTGATTTTATTCTTGCCCTCTGGGGGGGTCGAGCGGTACGATGACATCACCACGCCCAGGGGCGAGACTAATATATACTGTATATCTATAATTATTATTATTATTATTATTATTCAACTCTAAACAAACTCAGCAAATGATTTTAGCACACAACGCTCTGCTGCCTCCTGCTGTGTGTGAATGGAATCTTTTCTCCGTCTCTACTAACACATCACCTGAAATAAATAAATATTTAAAAAGTCACATGTCTGTCAGATGTTTGTGATTAGAGGCGTTACCTTGTAGTCACCTGACGGTGCTGATCCTTTGGCTCCGCCCACCCTCACGGCTCCTCCTTCAACACCTTCAATCATCAGTCATTCATTATGATTGATCATTATTCCCATTAAAGTGCTGCACACACTGTACGTGTTTCATGTTTATAGACTGCAGATTTAATCCACATTCGCTACTAAACGTCGCTCCTAAGCAGAGTTCAGGATAAACAATCTGTTAATTGACTGTTTATTTGTACTAGTCATAAGTTTATCTGACAGAATGAATCCAGAGCGTTCCTCATCTGCTCACCTGGAATCTCCGTGATGGTGACGTGAGAGAAGTCACAGGTGACGTCAGGCAGGAGGTAGTGACGCGGATCTCCGATCTCGTACACGAGCTGTTCCGCTACCGTACCGAACGACACCAGGCCGCCGGTCCCGGGAGGTTTGGACAGGGTGAAGGAGCCGTCACTGCAACACTCCACCACCGGGAAACCGATCTTATCCCTGTGGAGAAAAACATGGAAACACTGATGAGTCGAATCTACAAATCTCTGGATCTGACTGAACAGACTCCAGCTGTAGTGCTGAGGCAGGGAGTCACTTCATCAGTTACACACACCGGCGCGTCCCCGAGGACCAAACCTGACTACAGAGAGATGTACAGGTCCAAAAAGTCAGCAGAACCATTTAATTCATTATATAATTCAGCACTACGGGACACGCTGCAGTTCAGAATGATGTCATCATGTGGGGAAAAACAGCAAGAGCGCCATCACCAGGCCCAATTTATTATGATTATTTTATACAAGTGTGTTGAGGTCTGTGTGTTTACGCGTCACAGGTACATGAGTACATCACAGAGCGTGACCTCTGAGTTCCGCTACACACCTCATGTGGAAATAGATATTTTGCCCAATCGAAATATTCATAAAGTGAGTTTACACAACGAGCTAACAGGTGGAACATCACCAGACGTCCTCGTACCAGTCAGGGACCGTGTGCCAGTCGGTGAAAATGCCCCCGGTGACCTGGGCTCCACACTCGATCAGGTGACCTGCCAGGCTGAAGTAAAGACACCGGCGTGTCAATCATCAGAATCATCCGCAACACTTTCTGTACAACAGCAGAGATGAAGAGTGAAGCTGCACATGAAACATCTCACATCATCTCAGTAGGTTTAAACACAATCAGCTACTGCAGATCTGTAACCTCTCACCTCACATCACACTGAATGATCCTCTGTTTAGGTTTAGGACTTCAGCTCATCTTCTGCTAACACCTGTACAGCAGTAGTGTGTGTATAAGGTGTGTATAACGTGTGTTTACCTTCCAGCAGCCAGAAGGTCAAAGTTGTTGTGCTCCCAGCCGAACTGTAAGAACACACACACACGTTAAATATAAAATGCTGTAAACACTATATTTGATAGACGTCCTGCAGTCAGAGAGCAGCTGTGTGTGCAGATCCTCCAGCTGTGAGTCTTTCACCTTCATCCAGATGTGTAGCAGTAACAAACCGTACCGAGTGCATCAGGGGTCCAAGCACCACGGCGCTGTCCACACACCGGCCTGTGATCACGATATCAGCCCCGAGGTCCAGACAGCGCTTTATGGGGGACGCTCTGAGGGACGGGACGGGAGTCGGCACATCAGTCCTCCGTTATACGTAAACTTACATCTGACATAAGTTCAGATTTAAACTCAAATAAACAAACAAAAAAACAGCAAGAAGTAGTTCTGTTCAGAGATGAGGTGGTCACATGGTCAGGACAGGAGGAGACAGTTTACTCACGTCTCTCTCTCTCACACACACACACACACACACACACACACACACACACACACACACACACACACACACACACAGAGGAGACTAAACTCAGTCCTGAGTCTGGGCTCCGTTTTTACTAAAGAATACAGAACCACCAGCAGGGGCAGAGGAGAGCACTACTGAGTGTGATGATGTGATGATGGTGATGATGATGGTGATGATGATGGTGTGTTCAGTATGTGTGTGAAGTGAACTACACTCCAGAGTTCAGTATCCAGTGATTGATTATGTTGGTTTGAGGAATCTGAAGACAGTAATCTCACCCCAGGTACGTGTTCATGCTGTGGACGGTTTTGGGAAGCGCTTGGTTTTCCTGAGTCTCTGCTGTCTTCACCATAGTCAGAGCGTCTTTCTACAGAGGGGACAGTGCAGACAGAGGGGACAGTGCAGACAGAGGGGACAGTGCAGACAGAGGGGACAGTCCCACAGGATTCATCAAACCTGAGTCCACTCACACACAGCACTGACTACACACTGACATTCATCTGATAAAATAACAAGAACTGTGTCCAAATATTAACGGACCTGACTCTCTCTCACACACACACACACACACACACACACACACACACACTC
>QNUK01000034.1:45000-50000 GCA_013621035.1 Clarias magur
AGGGTTCTGCTCCAGGGCTCTGTAAAGGTGAAGGTCCACGATCTCTAGCGCTGATCCTGCGTGGAGTCTGGAGCCTGGAGTCTGCCTCTGGGAACTCAGGGCACAAGGGGGGGTACAGGCTGAATTGGGTGCCAACACACACACACACACACACACACACACACACACACACACACACACACACACACACACAGCATGGGCATTTTGGAAACACCAATCAGTCTACAGCGCTTGTCCTGGGACTGTATAAAGAAACTGGGGAACTCGGAGGAAACCCACCATGCACACAGACCTGAAAAGAGATTTGAACCCCAACCCACTGAGCCACGGTATGTCCTGATGGGGGGGTATACAGCAGAAACATGTGGATGACTCTGGGAGACGCTGCTGAATGACAGAACCTGAGCGGAGAGACTACAGCGGTGAGCTCCATGCTGCTGCGCCGCGTCGCGGAAACACGTTACAATTTACCCTCAGGTTCAGATGCCGTGTGGAGACTGACACGTGTCTGAGAGCTGCAGGTGGAACATCTGCACCGTCCAGCTCCTCACACTCCTCACACTCCTCACATTCCTCACACTCCACACACTCCACACTCTCCTCACACTCCACACTCTCCTCACACTCCACACACTCCGCACACTCCGCACACTCCACACACTCCTCACACTCTACTCTGAAGGTGTTGTGAAGAGCTGTTTTGTTTCAGTAAAGCTGCTTTGTGACACACCATTGTTAAAAGCACTATAGAAAATAAAGTTGAATTGAACAGAGTGTAGTTATCTGGCTATCAGCACCAGTGGACTGGAGGTCATGGGTTTGATTCCCTCTGCTGCAGCCCTCCAGTCAGCATGTTTTTAAGTTATTGTCTTTTTTATCAGCCACTTTGCTGAAAGCGTAATTTTCCCATTTGAAAGTAAAACATTGCTGAGAAACACGACTTCTGTCTCAGTGTGAGTGAAAGACGATAAGCGAGTTTATCATGAACTCTTGGCCTGAGGATTGAGCGCTGTGATAAGTGTGAAGACACCTGAGTACTAAGAGCTGTGTGCAGTGTGTACGCAACTGTTATTATTATTATTATTATTATTATTATTATTATGGATAGATACGTGTGTGTGTAACGTATGTGTTTTGAGAAGAAAATCACATCAGTGAGCGAAACACACTGAACCTAATACAGAGTAAAAGTGTAACAGCTCCAACACGCATGGTCTCGTCCCCGGTGTGTGTGTGAAGAGACTCGAGTTTAGAACAGAGACTCTACCGTCTGCACTCCTGCATCACGACTCTACAGATTGTTCTCCACCATCAGTCTGAAATAACGTGAGCTTTAATAACACAAGACCAGTGAAACATCTGAAAGTGTCCAGGTTCCCCTGCAGGCTGGATAGAGACACTCGGCTGTGAGGACTCCTGTCCTGTTGCATCCATCAACACGGTGATTAAACCTAATGAACAGGAGTGAGGTGTTTAACAGGATTTCCCAGTTTGGGTTGGATCTGGTTCCGCTCTGATCTTTACAGGAACACAGCCGTTGTGTAATGAGGCGTTTGTGCTATGATGCACCTTTTTAGCTTTACATAACCTTTGTGTTGAAATGCAGAAGAACACAGTGTTATTCCTCCGGGTTAATGGTTAACTGTGCGTGGTGCTGTTGGGACGCGCCGGTCAGCAGTGAGTCAGGACGTTACTCACTCAGCACTGTTGATATTTCAGGAGTTTGGAGCGAGGGGAGTCAGTCGTCTGTAGAGAGCAGCGTAAGATGAAGCTCCAGCTCTCTGTCCTCTGCCTGTGTGCGCTCGTCCTCTCTGCCTCGGTGAGTGAATAACAGCCTCGTGATCTTTATTTCACAGATCCGATTCCTGAAGTTAACGATGGTCCTCTGTTTCAGTGTCAGGGGGAAACGTCCGAGGTTCTGAGTCCCCGAGGCCCGCGTCCTGCAGTACTGGGCTTCAAGACTGATAAATGTGTGTCTCAGAGAGACTGGCCGATCTGCACGGACGAGGACTGGGTAAGAGCTCGGCTGTCTTCATAACGCAGAACCATGACAGACCGACCCCAACCCGCACCCCACCCCTTCTAAAAATTTAATTTCTAATGAATTCTTGTTCTATTTATTTATTTATTTATTTATTTATCAAACGTTGTGATCATCCCAGGGCAGGAAGTGTCCGTCTGGCTGCCGGGTTCAAGGCCTTCTGGATCAAACGGACAACTACATTCTCAAAAAGATCGACAATATCCGCAAACTCCTTGATGATGGGAAGAAATTGCACCGGTCCACAGATCTGGAGTCCAAAACCACCTACAACTACCTGCGAGAGAGACTCGTCTCCAACGCAGGTGTGTCCTCACCCACCAGCTGCTCATTCACCTCACAGTTCAGTTCACATTAGCATTTCTCATCAAGTTCTCTGCTAATTATTAACATTAAACACCTTCAAATTCCAAATACACATATTTAAATTCCCACATTTACAGGCTAGATTTTATTTTCAAAAAGCAAGTAGCTGAATTTTGGCTCAGTCGCAGACCCGATTCTCCCTCTCGTTCCTGCTCAGGTAATGATAACAGGTACGCCTCCTTGGCCGAACAGCTGAGACAGAGGATCGTTGAGCTGAAGATAAAAATCGATCGACAGCTGCGAATCCTGGAGGCGGTCAAGGCTCAGATAAAAGCCCAGTTCGTCGCCGTACAGCGCCTGGAGGTAAACACGATCACACTGCTTCCAGTAACGTCTGAGGATGTTATAAAGTCATATTCCTCTGTTCACATGACTCAGAGCTCAGGACTGGGTAAAACGTGTGAGTGTTTATAATAAGGTACAGGACAGCAACCTGAGAGATCATTAAGTTCTTGAACATGGACGAGAGTAAACTCCTGGAGAGGGAACGATTCAACCACTCGATCTCGTAAAGCCGGTGTGTGTAGTGCAGCAGGTGCAAGTCAGTTTAGTCCACATAAACAAACCAAGTAATAACTGCTCTAATTGTCTATGCTAACACACTGAACTCTTGCTAGCTTGTTTTATATTATATTATGTATATCGTATCTCATCTTACTTTATGGAGTCAGTTGTCCAGGTGTGTGTTAGCGTTAGTGATATGAGTGATGTGAGTGATATGTGGAATATTTAATGGAGCATTGAAGTCACCATCATCTATTGCATTCCCAAACTCTAAGTACCGTTCAATCTGATTGTTCCTGCTACAGGTGGACATTGACATCAAACTGCGCAGCTGCAAAGGCTCCTGTGCCAGCTATGTGCCCTTCTCTGTGGACAAGGACAGCTACATTGCCCTGGAGAAGCAGCTGGAGCGCCTAGACACCTTAAAGGTCCAGAATGTTGAGACCGTCAGCTCCTTGAAGGTCCTGAAGAGCAGGCCACTGAAAGATGTAGAGGTGGCATCCATCTACAAGGCTGGAATCACTGGATCAGAGAGAGAAGCACAGAGGAAGGCCTACTTCACCGACATAGGCCAGCTTCAGCTCTCCCTGGAGGCCGAGGGCTCCACTGCAGACTCGGCCGCCACCGTCAGCAAAGTCACCTCAGGTACGAGCCATTCCTCACACGTCACCACGCAAAGCCTCAGCTGCACCCAAACCGTCCGCAAGACAACAATTCACACCAAAGACGGCATTCAGGAGAAGTATGAAACTGTGCGCACCGGGCCAGGGTGCGATGCCATCGGGAAGCTCGGCCTTTCCGAGGCAGAGCTCCAGGCTGCGGCTAAAGACGGTAAAGACCTCACTGGCGATGGCTTCACCGTCAAGGTCTCTGGCGGAGAGTCCATCACCACTCTCAGCCACGGTGACGGAGATCTCGCTGGGTATGATGGAAAATTCTTTTCGGGACTTGGTTCTGGTGGAAGCGATCGCAAGCTGTCCACATCCCACACTTCTTCCTCCTCCTCTTCCTCTTCCTCTTCCTCCTCCTCCTCCTCCAAAACCCTTGTAACAGGCGGGAGCAAAGATTTTCAATCAGGCAGTAAGACCATCACGACACATACTTCATCTGATGATTACGGTATCGACCTCGGGGAGTTCTTGCGCAGCGACATAGAAGACGATGTTCCTGACCTGCACGCTCGAGGTTTCAGACCCCGTGAAGATCGCAAACCTGGTTATATTGGCGGAGGTACAAATTGAGTGACACTCACATAAAGTGAACCGTTTTAGAGAAAACAATAATCAGTGAAACTAGAAAACTATTGATCTGTTTGTGTTACATTTCCGATTAAAATGTTCTGACATGTTCTGTTAGTTTGAAACTGGAATCATTTAATTGTGCAATTAAAACACTTTGTCGTGAACATTGATAAAATTGTGTATGCAGTCATATTTTGTTATTGAAAGTGTCAGTGCTAAGCTTCTGTTAATTATTGAGAGATTATCAGCAAATTGGAATAAGTGTGGAGCGAGTGAAGCGTTTGCGCTAATCGGCAGATCTCTCCTTCCAGATTGTGTTGAAATCCAGGAGAAGCACAGCGCGGGCGGTCAGAGCGGCCTGTTCAAAGTAAAGCCGACCGGCTCAGAGGAGGTAGTGGAGGTTTACTGTGACCAGGCCACGGGTCTGGGGGGCTGGGCTCTGATCCAGCAGAGGGAGGACGGATCCGTTAACTTCAACCGCACTTGGGATGAGTATCGGGTCGGGTTCGGGAAGGTAGACGAGCGCGGAAAGGGCGAGGTTTGGGTCGGGAACCGGGCTTTACATCTCCTCACTCAGAAAGAAAGCGTTCTGAGAGTGGAGCTGGTGGACTGGGCGGGAAACGAGGCGTACGCAGAGTATAACGTCCGAGTGGGCGCGGAGTCAGAGGGGTTCAAGCTGAGTGTATCGTCTTACTCGGGAGACGCGGGAGACGCTCTGGTGCAGGGGCTGGCTAACATGGGTTCCTTCCTTTCGCATGCCGAGATGAAGTTCAGCACGTTCGACAGGGATCAGGACAAGTGGGAGGAGAACTGTGCCGAGGTCTATGGGGGCGGGTGGTGGTACAACA
>QNUK01000034.1:52500-62163 GCA_013621035.1 Clarias magur
CTCCTGAGATAGGCTCTGCCCCCCTGCGACCCTGTCCACAGGATAGGTAGTATAGACAACATATGAATGATTGAATAAAATATGATAAAACCCTCAGGGGAGTGCCGTTATAGGAATATAATCAACAGTGAGATGTTGAGTCAAAGTTACTTATTTTCCTACAGCTGCATCTTAAATCCATTTATATTTATAATGAATGTAAAAATGCATCTTGTTATGTGCCTGAGAAACTGCAAAGATGCTGACACTGGAGATTCCTTCCACTGATGTTACACACACACACACACACACATCGGTTTATATAATGTGTGTATTATCAGCGAAACGTTTTGTGCTCTACACGTCAAACTCTACACGTGTCCAAACCGTCACTATGGAAATGAATACAAACGTATGGCATTAATATAAATCTGCTGTCAGAGCCGCTGTTAGAGAATTGATCAACAGCTTCTAAACAACAACAACCTAATAGTCACCTGCTCCTCGACATTCTGCACATGATGACTTTATCATGGAGTGTGTGGTGTAATGAAAGGCTGCTGGTCCTCTGTACAGTGGAGGAGCTGCGCCGTGCCCAGGTGGCTCAGACGCTCCACAGAAACCTCACGCTGTTGTGGAAGAAGACCTCTGAGCTCTCCAGAGAACTGCAGCAGAACCACAAACACATCCAGGATCAGATCGATGAAACCCACAAGCTGGAGGTAAACGTTCAGACTCGACCTTTGAGCTGTGTTTGATCTACAGTTCTGACTAATGATTAGTGGATTTGTTCCTGTCAACGTTCTGTCTCTTTACTCTGACTTAAAGTCCAGCTCTTGTTTGTTTTGTCTTGTTTGTCTTGTGTGTTTCGAGCTTTAGGTGGACATTGACATCAAACTCCGAGCGTGCAAAGGATCATGCAAGCAGACCTTTGACCATGTGCCTGATCATGAGATGTTCGAATCGATGCAGGACGAAATGACCGGATTCGACTTTCAATCCACACAACAAAAAATATTTACCTTGGACAAAAACCTCAAGCTGCAGCCGGTCGATCGTCCTGAGGTTTCTCTCGCGTACAGGAGGTTACCTTTCATTCACTCCGAGCTCCTCACGAAGTTTGAGGACATTGAACTAAACCAGGTGGTGGTGGATGAGCTCTGACTGGACAGGGGGACTCCTGAGGAGCAATCAGAAACATAAATATATATTCATGTGTGCGTGTGTGCGTGTGTGTGTGTGTGTGTGTGTGTGTGGTAGAAGGAGAGAGAGACTTTGAGTTATAACTTGAAGATTATCTATAATTTGATGGAAAATCTTTACAGGACAAAATTTGTGTGTATTCAGACCTCAGACTGCGCTACAGACTCCACACTGACTCCACACTGACTCCACTCTGACTCGACTATGACTCCACTCTAAGTCCACTATGACTCCACACTGACTCCACTCCGACTCCACTCTGCCTCGACTCTGCCTCCATTCTGACTCCACTCTGACTCCACTCTGCCTCGAATCTGACTCCATTCTGACACCACTCCGACTCCAGTCCGACTCCACTCTGACTCCATTCCGCCTCGACACTGACTCCACTCTGCCTCCACTCACTCTGACTCCAGTCCGACTCCACTCTGCCTCGACTCTGACTCCACTCTGACTCCAGTCCGACTCCACTCTGCCTCGACTCTGACTCCACTCTGCCTCGACTCTGACTCCAGTCCGACTCCACTCTGCCTCGACTCTGCCTCGACTCCACTCTGATTAATGAGCGTAGACGTCATATTTAATCCACTTAAACATGGAGTGATTGATGTGATGATAATAAAGAAAGCTGTAGTTCGAGCCACTTTCTCTCTCTACACAGTCAGGAAATTTAAATCTTTACTAAAATTTCAAAACTCTGTTGATAAACCCGTTTGTGAGGCAGCACGGGAAACTTATTCATACCAGCAAGCGTCATGCACTGTGTTCCATAACTGAGTCCAGGTGTACTGGACATCTCACTCCCACACTTCACTTTATTCACTGTTCTAAAACTGTATTTCATGTTATTTATTTACTTACTTTTTCTCATTTCATCATAACATTAGTTTATTGTTTACAGAATGTCAACTCAAACATTCCGTCTGTTATAAATGGTCATGTGACCTTCCTGGACACGAATCTACTGTATTTACAATAAAAGCTCTCATAAACCAGGTGGTGATATTAATGCTATAGACCCCTGGAGTTCCTCATCTACAGCTTTATCACCAGGTTAGGAACGTTCACACACTCAGTCTGTCGAATCAAACATCACTTTTCAATTCAGAAAGAAAAAAAAACCCTGCTTTACAGGACTAAAGGTTTGGAATGTGGAGTAAATGTAAAATGATTATAATTTGATCTGACGAGATTTCTCAGTGTGTCTCAGTGTGTCTCAGTGTGTCTCAGTGTGTGTGACGTGTTGAAACTCCTTACACAACCTAAACACAGGCTCACTGTAACTGTAACATGAATAAACCACAGAACCGTTACTCTGATTAGTATTACTTTATTTAACACTACTCCTTAAACTGTGTTTTTAATACTTGTTTTAATTTCCTTTATTAACAGAAAACAACAGGGTCAGAGTTAATACAACATGCAACTTCACCCCGTGCTTATTTTTCTCCATGTTCACTTACTGTATGTTTGTGTAAATGATAAACTAAAGCAGGAAGAGCTTTTATTCAGCAGCAGTGACGTCTGAGAGGACGAGATCCTCAGCTTCATCGGCGCTCTTTAGTGTAAAACACTGTAGTCATGCTACAGCGCGACGACGTCTGTCCTACAGAAACAGATTCAACTTAAACATTCGTCAGCTAAGTGCGCTTGACTAGCGCTATTGAGATGTTTTGATGTTTTACAGGAAGTTAAAGCTACATTAAATGTTAAATGTCAGTGTTCGGTAGCTTTGATCTGTTGTGTTTAATATAACTAAATGTTATTACAGACGATAAGCAGCGTTCAGGTTAGCGCTCAGGTTAGCGCTCAGGTTAGCGTTCAGGTTAGCGCTCAGGTTAGCGTTCAGGTTAGCGCTCAGGTTGACTCAGTAGCTAGTCATGTAGCCAGAGGTTTGTATGAGCTTATACGTAAATACAGCAAATCAGAAATTATTTAAAGGGAGCTTATCTTATCAGTTTGATTCATACACATTCACATTTCATACAAACTTTAATAATTCTTTTGCTTGTGTAAAGCTGCTCTGTGATTATTGTTAAAAGCGCTAAACAAATAAAACTGAATTGAATGAATGAGAATGTAATGTAGAATGTTATTAAATTATTTTTTTATGATTTATTTTCTATATTAAAATTACTGGTAAATAACATAATATTTGATATAATGTTTTTAATAAAATAAAGAAGTAGAATACACCGGGCATCTTTCACAAATCTTTTGTCTATCCATCTACAGAAGTAAAGCGGTCTGAGATGAGTCTGGGTACCAGGCAGAGGTGGAGAGTAACGAGTGACATTTACTCGCATTACTGTAACTGAGTCGTGTTTTTGTGTACTTCAACTTTTAAAAATAGTTTTTAAAATCTGTAATTTTACTTTTACTTAAGTGTGTTTTGTTTGAAGTTTTGTAATTCGCTACATTTTAAATCATACTGAGTAAAAAACAAATGAATGAAAATGAAAAATAATACAAATATTAAGCTTTGTTGCGCTTGTGTGTGTATTGTTGCAGGAAATCTAGCTACTAAAGTTCATTTGATCAAATATGTGTGTGTGTGTGTGTGTGTGTGTGTGTGTGTGTGTGTGTGTGTGTGGAGTTTATGGAGTTTAAGCGACTCGAGTAGATGATAAATCTGAACACATGGGCAGAATGCACATGGACTATAAATGTAAAAAATGTTTATTGTTTGCTGAAATAATGAGATTTAAACACAAATCTAATCTTCACACAGAATCTGTTTTATTTTTAACACAAACAGGTTCATGACATTTAATGCAGTTTTTATTTTTCCATATTTCACTGTTGTTCATGTTTTTTTTTCATTTCTCTTTCATCTCCATTTCCAAAACAGCACTTAATAATAAGAGTAGTTGTTTCACTGAAATAACTGTCTGTGTGTGTGTGTGTGTGTGTGTGTGTGTGTGTTATCTGTTAGCGAAGTAGGGTCTGATCTTGAGGCTGATGGTCTTGAGTGAGTACCACGAGCCCTTCCAGTTCATCCACACCATGCCGTCGTCTGTCCCGTGCTTGGCCATGTTCTTGGTGTAAGCTCCGCCCCAGTAGTATCGCCCGTTAGGATTGGCCGAATGGCAGGCGTTGTACCACCATCCACCTCCGTCCTCTTTAGAACACTGCTTGGACGGGTCACCGGGAACCCTGTATATGTTACAGAACAGAAATATTCATATAAAAGTATCTGTACATCTCATCCTGCTGTGTGCGACTCTCGTGAAATTCACTTTATCAACCAGGACACAGATTGTTTTAATAATACCGCAGCCTCTCTGTAAAGTCTTCTATTATAATAAGTATAATCAAGTATATAATTTATACTATCTAATCTAGTATAATCAACACAGGACGAGATATCGGCGGTAAGGACAGCGCGGCTCACCATCGGTCATTGTCCCTGTCGTAGGTGCTGAACATCATGCCGTTGTGGATGGTCATGGTGCGATTCACCCCAAACAGCTCGGTCGCCCCGGTGAGGAAGGTGTTTCCCGCCGTGCCGGAGTATTTATCCACCGCCAGGATGTAGTTCGAGGCCTCGCCCTGGACGGTGAACTGCTGGTACTGAGCGTGCACCTTGGCGCCGCTCCAGTCCTGCATCTCGATCAGAACCTCGGTTGGACCCGTCTTAGTGATCTGACTGATGCGGTCATTACCGAGCCAGTACTCACCTACAGGACCAGAAAAAAAAAAAAAACAGTTTAGATGTCAGGACGTTTTACTGGGGGACAAAGACCTAAAACACACATGCATCTCACTCCTTCACTCATCTTCATCTGAATGTTCTATCCTGATCAGGGGATCTAGGGAGTCTATTTTGGGATGCCTGGACCCAGCCCGAGCTCAGGACTCGATCAGAACCCTGAAGCTATGAGGCGTTAGCACAACCCGCTACACAACCAGGCGGCCCCTAAGAGAGGAGAAAACCTTTACTGAAAAACATCTTACCAGGAGTTTCGCAGTGACCTTTCCCAACATCATACGCAACGTTTCCAAAACCTTTCTTGTAATCGTCCCATCGCCGGCCAAAGTCCACGCTGCCGTCCAAACGGTTCTGAATCATCAGCCAGCCTGAGAACAGGACAGAACAGGATGTAAAGAGTTTCTCACAGGAGTGACGCTACACACAGCACAGTCCCCAAATACTCCCAGTGTTTTGTCTGCTTCCCCTCACGCCGTACCTCCATTCTGTGTCGTCTGGTCACAGAAGACCTTAAACGCTGGCTGTGAGGATTCTGGACGCACCAGATACATCTGAGAAGATTCTCCTCCGTTCCTGAAGATATCCTCGCAGTCTTTTCCAGACGCCACGGGGATGGGGCAGGACACCACGCACGGCTGGGCGCACTTCTCCGTCTGAGCCGTGACCGCCTTCTCCAGACGCTGGATCTTCTCGCGCACTTTGTCCAGCACCCCCTGCAGGATTTTAATGTTCTGTGGAAACGTCACATCCACCGATTCTTTCACGAACACATGCTGGGTCTCCAGGTCATCTGTGTACTGACTAACCAAGTCGTTGTTTCCTACAAAGATAAAGGAAGTAAACCGAAGTGAGCAGCTTGAGGGCTGTGGTCCGTCCCGCTCTCATCAGGACGAGAGCTTCAGCACACATGTCTAATGTTTAATGAGAGGCGGAGCTTAACTTCTGATGAAGATCTGAGTGAGAATTAGAAGATGACAGAACTGTACCGTCGTTGATTCTCTGCCTCTCGGTGACCTCTGAGGTCAGTTCCACTACGTATTTGTAGACCGAGTTGGAGGTCTGTGATAGAGTTTCCACGTCTCTCTTCAGCTGAGCCACGGTGGGTTTAACGTCGCGCTCCTGCTTCACCAGAGCTGTTTTCAGTTCACAGCCTGTAGGACAGAGGACACCCTGAAGGGGGAACAGAAAGCAGCAGGGATCAGACCTCGTCTGCCTCCACACAGATCAACCCTGTGATTACGTCAGGAGCTTCAGATGGTTTATTATACAAACTCGTCCATATGAATGTCTACTGGTGTGTGTACTGGTGTGTGTACTGGTGTGTGTACTAGTGTGTGTACTGGTGTGTGTACTGGTGTGTGTACTAGTGTGTGTACTGGTGTGTGTACTGGTGTGTGTACTGGTGTGTGTACTAGTGTGTGTACTGGTGTGTGTACTGGTGTGTGTACTAGTGTGTGTACTGGTGTGTGTACTGGTGTGTGTACTGGTGTGTGTACTGGACGTCCTAGTGGTTTGGAGAAGATTCCCATTTAACATGTTAATGATTACAAGCTTACGTTTATCTTCTGTCTGAGTGGAAACTGAACATGTGGGTTTAAGTAATGAAGACTCTAAGGGCCCCTGAGTGACTTGTGGCCCCTGAAAATGCTATGCAAGTTAAAAAGTGTTCAGGGTGGCGGCCCAGAGTTTCGAGCCACGCCCCGGTCTCTAGCCACGCCCTGGTCTCTAGCCACGCCCCGGTCTCTAGCCACGCCCCGGTCTCGGACACGGGGTGGAAATGTTCCTGAAGAATAAACGTGTGTAATTGTTAGAGGACAGCTCGTACCATTGTCTCTGAAGCGTGGACGCATCCTCCACTCTCCTCGACTTCCTGACTCTCCTCCTGAACCTGACTCGCCGTAGCCGCGGTGGGACGTGGGCCATAACGGCCACGCCCGCTGACGGGAGGAGGAGCGGCGACGGGGGTGTAGACCTCGCGACCTCGGGTTAGAGGCCTGTGACCTCGCGGATCTGTCACGTTGACTTTACGCTATTTTAAACATCAAATAATCATCATTTAGTTTGCTGGATTTCTTTGCAGGAAAAAAAGAGAGAGAAGTGTAATCATGGAGCTGAGATGGATTACTGCAGGTCAGCGGCTTGTCTGCAAACGTTCAGTTTCTAAACTCAAATAAGTAACAGATCTGAGGAACGCTTGAAGCGTCGAGGTTAACGCTCAAATCTGGTGCAATGAAAAAACAAACAGTCTTAGAAATAAGTTTTCATTCTGTCTACAGCTTTACTCTAAAAACTAATTCAGTCCCCCTCATCAGGTTTCATCTTTTACAGCTCAGGTTAAACATTCAGGTTACAGGTTTGTACTAATTTAACATTCATTAGATACGAATCGTAGACATTTTAATCTTTCAATTTATTGGTTTAATTCAATTAAATTAGAAATAAAATGAGACTTACCACTGGTGGTTTTACATCCTACAGAGAGACAGAGAGAGACACAGAGAGACACAGAGACAGAGAGACACACAGAAAGACAGAGAGACACAGAGAGACACAGAGACACACAGAGAGACACAGAGACACACAGAGAGACAGAGAGACACACAGAGAGACACAGAGAGACAGAGAGACACACAGAAAGACAGAGAGACACAGAGACACACAGAGAGACACAGAGACACACAGAGAGACAGAGAGACACACAGAGAGACACAGAGAGACAGATAGACAGAGAGACACAGAGACACACAGAGAGACACAGAGACACACAGAAAGACAGAGAGACACAGAGACACACAGAAAGACAGAGAGACACAGAGACACACAGAAAGACAGAGAGACACAGAGACACACAGAGAGACACACAGAGAGACAGAGAGACACACAGAAAGACAGAGAGACACAGAGACACAGAGAGAGAGACAGAATAAATGTTTTATTTCTGAGCAGATGTAGAAAAGCATAAAGAACGCTGGGAGTGTGTACTCACATCATCATCATCGTAGTCAGTGCTTAAACTCTGAGCGAGCGCTACACACACACACACACTGAGGAAGAGGAGAAGCTTCATGATAAAGAGCAGGACACACAGCACAGATCGTCACCCTGCTGTTCGTCTGTTCGTCTGTTCGTCTGTAACATTGCAGGGCTCCGAGTCCCTATTTATACAATCCTCAGACCCAACACACACACACACACACACACACACACACACACACACACACACACACACACACACACACACACACACACACACACACACACACACACACACACACACACACACACACACACACACACACACACACACACACACACACACACACACACACACACACACACACACACACACACACACACACACACACACACACACACACACACACACACACACACACACACACACACACACACACACACACACACACACACACACACACACACACACACACACACACACACACACACACACACACACACACACACACACACACACACACACACACACACACACACACACACACACACACACACACACACACACACACACACACACACACACACACACACACACACACACACACACACACACACACACACACACACACACACACACACACACACACACACACACACACACACACACACACACACACACACACACACACACACACACACACACACACACACACACACACACACACACACACACACACACACACACACACACACACACACACACACACACACACACACACACACACACACACACACACACACACACACACACACACACACACACACACACACACACACACACACACACACACACACACACACACACACACACACACACACACACACACACACACACACACACACACACACACACACACACACACACACACACACACACACACACACACACACACACACACACACACACACACACACACACACACACACACACACACACACACACACACACACACACACACACACACACACACACACACACACACACACACACACACACACACACACACACACACACACACACACACACACACACACACACACACACACACACACACACACACACACACACACACACACACACACACACACACACACACACACACACACACACACACACACACACACACACACACACACACACACACACACACACACACACACACACACACACACACACACACACACACACACACACACACACACACACACACACACACACACACACACACACACACACACACACACACACACACACACACACACACACACACACACACACACACACACACACACACACACACACACACACACACACACACACACACACACACACACACACACACACACACACACACACACACACACACACACACACACACACACACACACACACACACACACACACACACACACACACACACACACACACACACACACACACACACACACACACACACACACACACACACACACACACACACACACACACACACACACACACACACACACACACACACACACACACACACACACACACACACACACACACACACACACACACACACACACACACACACACACACACACACACACACACACACACACACACACACACACACACACACACACACACACACACACACACACACACACACACACACACACACACACACACACACACACACACACACACACACACACACACACACACACACACACACACACACACACAC